>BEXV01001918.1:43010-56259 GCA_003118195.1 Hemicentrotus pulcherrimus | reverse complement strand
CCTGCCCCTCTCTCTCTCTCTCTCTCTCTCTCCCTCTCTCTCACATGCCCTCTCTGTATTGCTTTCTATATATATACCATATGCAATTAATTTCTCTCTTCTTCCCTCTCAGGTCCTACGTCATCAACTGCACCAGTGCCAATGCGCCTACCATCACAGGCCTCATCGGCAACACAACGGAGCTCAGCATCCTCTTTGAGTCTGACGATGGTGTCCAGTACGGAACAGACTACACTTGTACTATCAGACTTACATATGCAGGCAATACCAGCGTGGAGGGGCGGGCCATTCCGATAACAACACTGGAAAATATCGGTAAGTGTAATCCAGATTGGTATCAACTTTGTTTCATGCAAAGTTTTGTGGTCTAATGGATCGAGTCCTGTTACGGCACCGATGTCTGGCGAGACAATCATCTGCACTTGCTTCTCTTCAACCAGATGTAATTAATGAGTCATGTTGGTAGGAAGTTATTTCTTGAATGCTTTTAGTGCCTATTTTGAGCAGCATGATATAACATGTGACCCATCTTGCATGGATAGTCACAATTATATTCCACATACTAAGAATCTTGCTCTACGATTGGTCAATAGTAAATCACGTGATGAAAGATAGTTCGCCAATCATTTTAGGGAGAAGCAAAAAGTCCGTTACACTGTGTAGATAGGCTATTATCTACACAGTGCAGTGCACTTTCACTGATGATAGAACTCCTATCTACACAGTGCAGCGCACTTTAATTGTATAAGCTGCGTATTGCTCTCCTCTTTAAAGCGCTTTTAGTGTTAGTACGCAAACTTGGACACGCGCGAACTATATAGTCACACCATCACCATACTTCATGCACTGTGTATGTATCGTACACCGTTTGCTTGCTGTTAATTGCTGACTTGTTGCTCTAATATGACCGAAGAAGTGAAATGTTTCCGATGTGGAATATAAAGCAAAAAAAAAAACCTTTGGTTTCAGGCGATGGCAAACACCTTCACCAACGGTAGTTATTTGCTTACTATCTCTCTCAATATGCTATTAGGTCCACTCACCAGAGCCCTTTGCAAAGGCATTTTTTTTTCTTTTCATTGTCATTAGAATCGACAGATGGAATACAACCAAAGTTGAATATTAAAAGTTGCTTCTGTTTTGGTTTGTGAAATCGCTATACGGCGGAGGCTGCGCGCAGTTAGTTAGTTCTTTCTCCACCCCTCTGTAGCCACCTTCATTATGTCATTTGATCTTTCACATATTAAGTCTGACACCGTCCCAATTCTTGGACGACGAGAATTCTTCCACGATTACCATCTATCTCCCATTCCATTCCAAGAACAGTAGAAGATGTTTTCCTTTTGATATTACAGGTATCACTGTAATATAATCATTTACTTCATTGAAATCTCCCCCTTTTCTAACAATATTGCATCATTCATTCCTCAGCTTCAACCAACCTTACCGAGTCGGAAGGATTGGACATTTCACTGCAGATCCTCTATTATGACTTTAGGTATGTATGATCTGCTGGGACCGCATCGAGTAGTATGACTTATGCACAATTCAACTTAATAGGAAGTGTCAGGTAAAATTGGCGGGTAAAATCATTAAATTTACGTCAGGAAAACTTGATTTGTTCGACTTCGACTTATGCAGAGTTAACTGTATTGTATATTTATTATTGTACCACAAAGGTTGATGATATGTTGAATGAGGATGACAAAGAAAGCTATGATGAGGGAGAGGGAGAGAGATAGAGAAGGGAGCAGGAAGAGGAGGAGATGAAGTATGGATGAAAGACGGGAATACTTAAGTATTAAGTACTTAAGTACTTAAGTATTAACAAAATGTGTGAAGATAAGAGATAAAAGGGATGGAGTGTGTGGATGATGAAAGAAACATGGGAGGAAGGGCTAGAGATAGAGAGAGGAACACTGAGAATGAACAGGAAGAACAGATATTAGAAACCGAACAAGAGAGAGAGAAGGAGAGGGAGAGAGAGTGAGGGAGAGGGAGAGATAGAGAGAGAAAGAGAGTGATTGAGATCAAGAGAGGTGCTGTACACTGAGAATGAACGGGAAGAGCAGATATAGTACAAACCAAACAAGAGAGAGACAGATAGAGGGGAGAGATATAAAGAGACAAAGAGAACAGCGTTCCACCAAATGTAGTGCATGCTTTCAGTCCAGAGAACTTCCAGGGACTACTTCTAGATCTGATGCATCTAATGCTTTAAAAAAAATCAATTGTCTTTCGCACACGGTTTGCAATCTTTAGCTTACCTTTATGATGAGATGTACATGTTTAGCTTTGAAGATTACCAAAATGAGAAGAAGAATAAGAGAGACAGGGAAAAGGGCAGAGAGAAAGAGCAACAAAAAGAGAGAGAACGAGCTACAAAAAGAGAAAGAACGAGAGAAAGAGGGAAAGAGAAACAGAGACGGGATAGAGAAAGAAATTTGATCATCCACTATGTAAATTAATACTGTTTTGTTATTCCATCTATAGTGCCACTGAAGATGATTTTGATTACGCCACCAAAACCTTAAAGACCACGCCCACCTATGTCGACAGCCCTTTTCCTGCTTGGCTGCGAGAATCAGACCACCCAACAAACGACACCTTCTCAGACTGGTTCAGGGATGTGAATAATAACTACGTGTTTGAGACCAACATTGTCATCCGCTGGCTGAACACATCGTCTATTTATGATCCAATTAATAGGTCTGTACTATTTTGTTATTGTAATAAAAATCAAATTCATTATTATTGAGATACATGTTTTTACTCATAGCATATTTTAACAATGTGCATGCAGCAATGGAAGAACAAATATATTACACGACACTATGTATTAAGTCTACTGTGTTAGTTTAGAGTATTCAAATTTTAGTCTTAGAATTACCATTTTTTGTTTAAACTAAAAACCTGAACAACAACATAAAAGAAAAAAAAAAACATTTCAAGCTAGTGTCCCCAGCTGTTTGGGAAGATTGTGAGTAATAATTGTTTAGCCTGATGAAATTAGTATGAGGGCTACTGTCATCCATGATAATCATAACAATAATAATAGTTCGTTCTTATTCAGCGCTCATGTCATGTCAAGTGAAACTTTACACTCCCGGTGCTCTACAATTATTACCCCAGCTTTAGCATGGCTGCCTTCGCCGCGCTGTAGCAATTAGATGGAATTAATTCCTGCCAAGTACCCATTCACTTCACCTAGGTCTAGGGTAACACATGTCGATTAATGTCCTGTCCTGTATTACTCATCTTCCTGTCAAAGGATCTTAAGGCTGTAGCTGGGACTTGAACCATGTACCTAATGCGTCACAGTCAAGCGACTTATCCAATACACCACAACATCTTTACATGAATTCTAATTTGTTATAAACACATATGTGTAATGGCTCTGCTTGCAGTGTATGTGTAAATCATGTGAGTATATATATTCTGTTGGGAAGTTGTTTTCTGATGACTGTGATTTATCTTACATGCAGGTACTGGTCAGAATCCTATTTTCCTCTGGACGGTCTTGGCTATGCTGCAGAACATCAGAGAGACTGTACCTATGTCCTTCACAACTTTGGGTAAGTTTCTTAGTCATGGATGCCAGTTTGCAAATTCAGCCATCGCTAGATTTCAGGTCCTGCCGCTTCTTCATTTTTTTTCTTCTTCAGGATTCCTGTCGGGGGATACCTATGAAGGTAGAACATGTTAGAGTCTCCGTCAGGCTCAATGGGTAAAGCAACTGGTACTCCCTTCTATAATAATAATAGTAATAAATTAATAATATGTGTTGTTTACCAAGGGTATAGCCTCATCAATATTAATACTGTTCTCCCTGAGGGCCCTGCCATCATATTATTACCCCGGCTTTAGCTAATCTACCATGGAAAGGCACTAATCATGCAAGAAATTTCTTCCTCACCCGTTTGAAGTGTGGCCAATGTAGATTACCATCTTGCCAACGGACAGTACAGTGCTGAAGCGGGACTCGACCCGCAAACCATGCGTTCTACAGTCCGTAACATCTATCCACCAGACCACGACTCCACTAATCTTAGATGTCTGGATGGAACATGTAGATGTCGATCCGTGTAAATATTTTACAAGCAAACTATGTGGCAAACGAGAGACCACGCAGAGAGGCAAATCAAGCAACTAAAGTTTATACCAATGAAAACACCATGAATGAAGCTATTACGTTAAGAGGGCCGTTCACATCAAAATATACCATAACCAAATTTACTCCAAGTCCGTCCAAGGTTTTTATTACTATGATACATTTTAAACATCTAGGACAGGTTAGATTACATACTTGAAAATGACCTAATGTTTTAAAGTAGTCTGTAACATTGAATACAGGACCACCAATATATTTATATGAAATGAATCTGTATCCTGTACATATTTCCATCATCACCATATAGGTTCACAAGCGCGATCCGAACCGGAATGCATTTCACGGGCAAGGAAGAGATCGTTGTTGGAGGAGGAGAAGATATCTTTGTTTACGTCAATAAGATACTGGTCTTACAAGTTCAGAGAGAATACCAATCGGTTACTACATGTAAGAAGGTCAGCTTGGCTAATGCCGATGGTTAGTTAGTGTCGGGTTGGGATTTGAACCATGTACCTTGTCAGTCGAATGACTTATCAACAGGACTACAACACCTCTACAGTTTTGCCTCTAACAATAGTTTTCATTTTTCTTCAAATAAAATATCTCTATGAATACTGAATTTCTCCACTCTTTATGTTAAATGCAAGAAACACCGGCAATGAATTGATACATCAGAAACCTGTATAATTAGCAGATTATTATGCAGCTATAAAAATCAAAATATTGCAATAAATGTGAATTGTCTTTTTGTGTGAAATACAGGAGGAGGCACAATTTCACCACAAGAGGGCAGTATTGTGAATGGAGAGTGTGTTATCACCGGGAGCGTTCCCACGGAAGCTGTTGCACTGGACCTTGTGGTAAGAAAATACAGTTATACTTCACAATTGAAAAACTAGTTTTTGAATTTTTGAGCAAACATAAAAAATCAGTAATCATTAATACCCCACCACAAAAATTGACCAAACGTTCGTAGGGTACCAAACGCTTCACCAATGAAGCTAATTTCAAGACTTAAGCTTTTTAAGTAACACTATAAAACGTAATCCTAATCCTAACCCTAACTCTAACCCTAGGTCTTCAATTTTTATGTACATTAATTGGTTGGGTATTATAAAGTTAAGCCCTAATAAAATTGCTGAAATATCTTTTGTTCATAGTTGTCATTTTAGGACTATCCCATGGCATGTATAAAGTGTTGTCAGCTTTGTTTCATGAGCATCCAATTACACTTTAAATTTGACATCTTGTCATTTTCAGGTCGGTGATGCGTATAGATTTGACATCTTCCACACCGAGAGACAGATGTGTGCTTCAGATTTCTTCTTAGAGCTCAAGAGTTTCAACGTGATCGGAGAAGAGGAGAGAATCATTGATGATTCCGTCCATATCAACGAGGGTTTGGACGTCGATGGCATCGTGCAAATTCTCTCAGTAGCGGACTATTTCTCAACTGGCCCCAACTATAATGTTTCTATCATTAGTGGTTAGATATTATATGATTTTTCATATAAAACAAAATCTTTGCTGATTTTTTTGTTCGTAGTTACAAAGAAATATTTAGTTTTAAAAGGAAATGATTTTATGCTTCTTTTTAGAATCATATTTTGGTAAGTGAGATTCATTTCGTCCCTACTTTTGTATGACTGTGATAAAATATCATCTATTATTCTTGAAGTATTATTTATTATTCTTCAAGTAGGGAATGTGTTCAAACAACATTTTTCTCAACGTGATATTTTTGTTCTGTATATTTCTAAGATTTCACAACTCCATTATTTTTATAGAATTCACTATCTATAGTGGAGGCCTACAGTATGTTGAACTCTTTGTTTGAGTTATGTTTCATTATTACACCGCATGGTATACCTCTTTGTAAATAAAATTATAAATATGAAAAACAAATTTATAGCGATCAGTACACACCAACTAAGACAGACGTGATTTTGACAATGTTGGCTTTGATAATTCAGACCACCATATTCAATCTGGCAACATACACTTTTTGTCTATATAGGTATAGATATTAAGTTGTATGTTCATGTTTCATCTGCCATTTTGTTCTTTTTTAAACCAAGGTAACGAGGCGAGACACTTTACCATAAAGAACTACACGACAGAGAACATTAATGCTGGGATCATCCCCACCACTGTGGAACCTACCCCTACCTACACCATTAATGGAACGTCCTTTGTCACATGCTCTTCCACTCCTGTGAAGAGTAAGTATTGCTGACACTTGTTATTCGGATTCGTCCAAAAGGTTTATGACAATGAAGAGGAGGGGTGGTGATGGTGGTGCATGGTGACAGTGGTGGTGATAATGATGATGATGATTATAATGACAATGCTAATGATGATGGTGGTGGTGATTATCATGATGATGGTGATGATGATGGTGGTGATGATGAGGATGATGATGATGGTAATGATGATAGTGATGATGATGGTGATAGTGAAAATGATGGTGGTGATGAGGATGATGATGATGATGATGGTGTTAATGATGGTGGTGGTGATAATCATGGTGATGACGATGGTGATAATGATGATGGTTGTGATGGTGATGATGAGGGAGATGACGATGATGATGTTGATGAGTTTCGTGGTACTGTTGATCATAATGGTTGTGTCGGTACGTGGTGATGAGGACGAGGATAATTAATATGATGATGATTGTAGTGAGGATCATGATAATGATGGTGATCGTGATTGTAATCATGACATTATTCTAGAATGTTATTGATGAAAATAAATACCCAAGAGTCTTCTTTTTACATGCTGTGAAAAGCTGTGTACGTAATAACGTTTTAAGTACTCGTTTGTTGAAAGTATGGAATTAGTCGATGTTATCAATTAGAAAATGAGTGCCCCTCTAAATCTGAAATCTGTATCTATATGTAGTCCCAGAACAAAATGAGACAGGCATCCAGGAATATGACATCTACACAGATCAAGCTCTACTCACCGTCGACGTTGAAGTGGACTATGAGGTCGCCTATGATTACCTTCTCATCATCAGCGTCGAAGACAATAACTCATCTCCTCCCCGTTCAGGAGAGTTAGCAGTTCAGGTATATACTTACAGCTGACACCTTTCGTGGAGGTGTTGTGGTAATACAGCTGACACTTTTCGTGGAGGTGTTGTGGTATATACTTACAGCTGACACCTTTCGTGGAGGTGTTGTGGTATATACTTACAGCTGACACCTTTCATGGAGGTGCTGTGGTCTAGTGGATAGGTCTCCAGACGTTGAACCACAAGGTACGGGATTTGAATCCCTGCCACCCCACCAACGGCCTCTGGCAAGGCATTAATCTACAATTGCTTCACTCTACCCAGGTGAGGTAAATGGGAACCTGGCAGGAATTAATTCTTTTAAATGCTAGAGCGCCAGGATGGCAGCCATGCTAAAGCCAAAGCAATAATTGTCTAACGCCACGAGTGCCAAGTCAAACAGAGATGGGCGATATGCTTGTGCCCACAATGACATTAAAATTTCACACAATACCCACCCTATCAATCTTTATTCCTTAGGCAAGGCTATCTCATGTGATGAGCATTATACTATGTAATGTGTTCAGGTATTACCCGAATCCAAAGACTGGGGTAATGATATCTGTAAAGCACTTAGAGACATCGTTAGTATATTAATATTAAGCGCTATATAAAAGCGGAATATGATAATTTTGTTTATGTATTACTTTATTTTCTCGTAGATATATGTTGATGATATCAATGATAACTGCCCCATCTTCAATGGCGAAGACAGTTTCCAGTTCTTCCCTCTCCCCGTCCTTAATAACGCTGAGCTAGCCGTCATCAATGCGAGTGACGAAGATTCAGGAGTTAATGCAGAGCTGTTTTACCTATCTAACGCTCTCTCAGAAGAGTAAGTGAAACTTAAAACGTATTCTTCAGGCTTTTCCAGATGCGAAGCGGTAAATCGTGTCCATCATCTGATCTCAAATGCTCTGCCACGCTCTTGCAAACTGAAAAGCCTTCTCATTTGCTGTCACTAGGTCTTAAAACAATACAACATGATGACTTGTGCAGGGCATGGTTGATGATCACCAACAAATATACAGTAAATAAATAAACCTCACGAGAGAGAGGGGTAAAACTTATCTAAATCTTATCATTCACCAATATCTAAGATATTGTCTTTTCTGAATTTACAATTTACACTTTCTTTCTTTTTTGTTTTAATGATGTTAATGAAATGATATTGTTGTGTTCTTTCCAGACGGATTGGAAACTCGTCCTTCTTCTTGGTTGAGATGATCGTGGCTGTAGTAGATGCAGGGGTACCGGTCAGAGGTGACGTAGCTAATGTCAATCTTACCATCAGCGAGACGTGTCTCTACGACGTCTTGGATCAACCCATTGAAACTATCATCTATACCAACGCGACTACGGGAGGACTGTTTCTTAGAGTCCCCAAGTATTACCTCTATGAGTATGGTAAGGTTAAATGGCAGGATAATATTAATAGCTAATACAATGTTTGAAGCATTTGTTTGTTTGTTTGTGTTACCTGACTGATTTCGGTATCATATTTTAAACAAACATTGTAATTTGTCACTGATGACAAGTTTTGTGAAATGAGGCCAAGGTTATACCGTAAAACGGTGGCTGCATATGATTTCTTCTCTCTCTTCCGGGGGAGTGTTTCACAAAGACTAAGACTAAGATCGACTTACTAAGATCGATTAACTATGGCAGGCCATTCATGCCACTGTTTGCTCTCATCATTATGATCTTTATATAATATTTTCTTTTTCAAAAATAAATTATCCTAAAAATGTAAATTCTGTCGATTTTTCACCACAATTGGTACGACCCTTGAGAGACCAATGCCAGTAAATGGTGAGAGTACCAGTGGCATTAACGGCCTGCCATAGGTAAGTCCAATATGAAGTCGATCTTAGTCTTTGTGAAACACTCCCCTTTTTACATGTTTTTTCCCCATCTTGATCTGTCTTTCAGATTGCAGGGATGCACGAGGGATGGCTAATGGTGTGATCCAAGAATCCCAGCTCTCGTCCTCCAGTGAGACCAATCACAAGTATGATGCTGACAGGGCGAGGCTCAACCTAAAACCAGATCCTGATATACCTGCTGGATCAGGTAAGATGCACTGGTGAGGAGGAGGAGGAGGAGGAGGAGGAGGAGAAAGAAGAGAATAGGAAGAAAAAGAAGAGTTAAGAAGAGGGGGAAGAAGAGGAAGAAAAGAAAAATCATAAGAATAAGTAGATGTTGAAGAAGAAGAGGAGGAATAATGGAATGAAAAAGAAGTAGAAGAAGTAGAAGAAACAGAAACAAGAGAAGAAGAAGAAGAAGAAGAAGAAGGATGCAATGCAACTTATTCTCTTCCACATCATCATTTTGTTTCTAGGGTGGATACCAGCCTCGTCCAATACCAATCAGTGGATCCAGGTCGACATGGAGGAAGTCACCATCTTCTCTGAAGTCTTAACCCAGGGTAGCAATGACATGGAATACTGGGTCGAAACATTCCAGGTTGCCTTCAGTAATGATACCTCCATCTGGTCTTACATCTTGGAGGACGGTAGTGCTAAGGTGGAGAATGGGAGTGCTAAGGTAGGAACTGAACCGCCAACCTTGTGATCCACAGTCCAGGGGTCCGTTTCATAAAACTTGTTATCTATAACAACTGCTAAATTTCTATGACAAATTTGTTCTCAGCCAATCAAATGCCAGGATTCAGTAGCTTATAACAGTAGCTTATAACTTGTTATTGGTATTGAGTTTTATGAAACAGGGCCCAGTAACGCATCCACTAGACCACGACACCTGCAAAGACTGTCGATTCCACTTTTCTTATTAAAATGACATCTTGGTACATATACGTGTCATCTATAATAAAACTGCTTCACGAACGTCCTTTGACAAAACATTAAAGTGATTGGCTAACATTGTTAGGAATTTAAAAATATCTAATTCTGTTACTTGAAAATGGTATAAACATGCAAGGTATAATTTTAAAATATGGCTCTGAGAGTCTCAAGTCATAAAACCTTTGGGAAGTATTTGAAAACTCGAGTAATGGTCTCTATTTAAAAGGTCACAGAGACGCGATATTATACAAAATCGTGGTTTGCGTTGAACTTACAGCTTTTCAGTCTAAACAATGGTAGTTTTCAGGGTTTTTGAGTACTAATACATGTACCCATACACATGTTTCATTTAGTTTGAGAATTTTTTAGATCGGCTATTCGCAAAGCTAGCCAATCACTTTAATCTACATTTGAAACACTCAATGCAGATGAGGTAAATGCATGCTTACCTGGTACGGATTAATTCCTTGAAATATTTGAGCACCACATAATGGCAACCATGCTAAATTCTGGGTAACAATGTTGTAGAGCGCAGGAGTGTTAAGTCTGACAGACATAGGCGCTTTACAAGAACCCACTATGATTGATTTGAAAACTGTGTACTGGCTTTGAACTTTCCACCCCTTTCCCCAAAAAATGAATGCATTTATATTTGTTATTTTTTAAACAAAAACTGGCTTTCTTGTTTTTACAGAATTTCACGGGGAACTCCGATCAGAACACTGTGAAAAGAAACACCTTTGATCAAGTTTACGCTCGTTATATACGAATCTACCCTCAGTCATGGAACGATGAAATTGCTCTCAGGTTAGAATTATTAGGATGTACCAGAGAGAGAAGGTTTAAACGTAAGTTGATATTTAAAGTCAGTACTGATGTATCTTTTAGTTGCTTTGTAGGGTGTAAAATATAACTATCTGGTATTTACACTGGTAAAATGTATGAGGTTAAACCCAGTTGTGAATATGAGGCAGTGTTTTATGAATCATTTTGAATCGACGAAATCAAATTGTGTCTTGAAGTGTTATTACATGTTATTTCAACTACATATTATTTTTACTACACATTATATTTACCTCATATTATTTTTACTGCATTGTATTTTTACTACATATTAATTTTTACTACATATTATTTTTATTTCATATTATTTTTGGTACATATCATTCTTTCCACATAGGCCTAGTCTTTCTATATTTAAATTTTTCCACCCATTATTTGTAATACATCTAATTATATTAGTATATTTTGAGGTTAATTATATTGAAAAGAGATTTTGTATCAGTTATGGAGTATATAACAGCAAAGCACTTTGGGTATCATTACCCCAGTCCTGCTTTTAATTAGCTTCAGCAACAATAACGTGTTTCAGTGCAAATGCAGACCATTTCAAGGGATGCTTTTAACACCAGGTACCCGCCTAGTACTCCTGGGTCAAGAGAGACACATGTAGGGCAATGTCTTTCAAAAGGACATCAGTGAAGTGGGATGGGCTGCTGGCTTTCTCCATTTCGTGACCTTGTTATCCACAGTCTGTTCATTTTTTTACGAGGCTCAATCTTCTACCTTATTATTTTTGCCAAGTATTCTTTCGAATTTAGTTTAAACTCTTAATTGTTAAGCAAAGTTAACCTATTATTTGTTAATTAACAGGCCGAATAATTAACCGATTTTAATTGGTTACCAGATTTTTATTAAAAAATCCTGACTTTTTTTTTCTTCCTGTTTTGTGTTTTCCCTGAATCCTTTTTTTTAATCAAGCTGTGGTGGTTGAGAAGAAAAAAAATGTGCTCACTATCACCCCTGAATTAATTTACTTATTGGACAATGGACATTGTTGTGTTTATTTTGAATAGATTTATCGCAATGCGAGCGATGTGAGACGACCAATTACTGTACAGGGGATGGTCTTCAGCGCCCCTGTGGTCGATGCGACCCTCCATCAGACGACTGCGATCGATCTCCAACCGAACATTCATTTGGTCATGCGTCGGAGTGTACTACATGCCCTATAGGATGGGTAAGGCATTCGGTTAATTCATCGGGAACATCAAATATTCTGACAACAATAGTTAATGTTTGTTTTATTCCTTTCATACAGACATGCAGAAATGTGAAATTTTGACAGATTTGTAATAATGATTTTACAAGGTAGCATTCATTTGCTCCTGCTACAGAGTGTAATTTTTTTTCTTCTTTGATTTATTGTTTATTATGAAATGAGTATATTTGTAAGATAGCATATATTTCTAATTTCTTGAGGTGAAATATTTGAATAATCAAGAACACTTATAAGCAATAGTATATTTGATCATATTAGAGTAATGATTTTATATGTAGGATACATTATGGGGTATTTGGGAGTCGATATAATCACAACCTTGACATAAACAGGTATTTAAAAATTTAATAAAAATAATGGATAATCACTTGTCTGATGCAAATGATTTACCACACTTTTCCATGAAAAAGATATATAATCAGGTTGCAACCACATATTAAACTTATGTTACATGCATTGTATATTACACAATTCTGTACCTTTATGGATGTGATTTAGTTTAAACGATGTTCTGTTTCGTCTTCCAGCTCTGTGAGGATGGGTATGCTACTCATTGCCCTATCTACACCTATGCTACATGTAACACAACGGTAAGTAGATTTACATATAGATATTGATTAGGCAGACAGTGCCTGATTAAGAAAATCAAAGTGTTTTTTTAATTCGAAAGTTCCTCTTTCTCCAAGCAGTGCACAAAACGACTTGTGTGAATGCAATTATCAATTTGTTGACATTAGCACAAGTTGATCTGTCAAGACTTTTGAAGTGTCGGAACTACTGTTCAAAGTGAAGCAGGATCGGCTTATTTTGATGGTATCAAATCATAAATCAGAGAACCAGATAAAAAATATAGATACATTATCTGGTTCTGTATTTTTCTCTTTAGTTAGTGTGCAATGTTTTGTTTTGTTGGTATCCAATCAGAGAAAGAGAAATCAAGAGAGAAATAGATAGCAATACTTATTTTAATTTCTGTTTTCTCCCTTTTTTCATTTGTACATGTAGTACTGCCCCAGTGAGTGCACAACTTGTGAGGCAGGATCAGCCTGTTTTGATGGTATCAAATCGATCTGTCCAACTGGAACATTCTCACAGGGCTACGATACAGGTAAATACTCACTCTAAAGAAGTTAGGGGTTAAGAGAGAAAGAGATAGAGAGTAATTATGCATATATATATATATATATATATATATATATATATATATATATATA
>BEXV01001918.1:29224-42824 GCA_003118195.1 Hemicentrotus pulcherrimus | reverse complement strand
AAAAAATAAATAAATAAAGGAAGATTCGGAAAGTGACACTGAGGCAGAAACAATGTTCAAAGAAGTAAAATATAGAGGATAAGAAAGAGTGAGGTATGATACGTAAAGAGAGAAAGGATGAAGAAGAAACAGAGAGAGAGGGACAGAGAGAGAGCGAGAAAGTGGGAATCTGATGAAATAGGAAATAGAGAAGAAGGAAGAGAGAGAAAAGAGAGAGATTTAAACATGTCATATAAAACAAATTATATCTATTAAAGTAGTGCGTGAGAGTGTGAGAACGTAAATGCTAACAGAAAGAAATGGATTGAGATGGATAGGTCATGTGTTGAGAAGGGGAAATTACGAATGTGCGAAAAGAGCATGGGATCTGGATGTGGTGTCATAGAGGAATAGAAAGATTACCTTGAACAGTGAAGAAAACAAAATTATGTTGGTCTTAATGAGGAGGACGCTCGAGACAAGAAAAATGAAGGGAGGGAATGTAATCATGGTAGGAAATCAGTAACTCTTGTAAAAAGGGAAAAATGCTTCCTTTGGTAATGATAATTGTGTTTTGTTGGCTTTCATTGTTTGCAAGAAATATTTCATTGCATTCTCTGCCTTTGTATGTTTTTTATAAAAGTGGTGAATAAATTCAATTCCATAAAGAAACAAAGCAAGTCTTGTCATTTCCATTAAACAGAGTTTTGTAAAGCATGTGCTCCTGGTTCCTTCAACAACGAGACTGAGCAGTCTGAATGCAAGTGCTGTGACAGTGGGTACGGTAGCAGTGAAGGCAAGACGGAGTGCGCCCCCTGTCAGATCAGTGAATATTCAGAAGGGTCATGTGACCTCTGTAAGACTTGTCTATCGGAGGCTGATTGTGAGTATATTCTAGAGTAGTTGTCAGTGATATCTAAAAGTGTTTAAATGTTGTGTCATCTAATGACAAACCAAATGTACCCCCGTTCCATATATATTTTTAGGTCTTGTTTTACCCATAGCTAGAGGAGATATAGTTACGTCACCGGAAGTTGATTCTAATTGGTCAGTAATTTTGAGAAGGGACAAAACTATAAGTCCCTCTGCGGCACTAACGTCCTTTTGCAAGAAAATAGTTATTGTTTGTTTAGGAATACTTTTACCCATAGATAGTTGAAAGAGATAGTTACGTCACCGGATATTGCTTCTGTTATCTGAAAGTGTTGTACATTCATATCATCTAAATGTCTATGGGCCACTCAAAAGTACCCTCATTTCAATGTATATTTATGGCTAGTTTTAACCATAGCTGGTTGAGAAAGAAGTTACGTTTTCAAGATTCAAGATTCAAGATTTGAAAAATGAGGTTTTCACGACTTGTTAAAAAGTCCACAGACTAAATATGAAGTTTAAATTACAGGAAGTTGCTTTTGATTGGTTAGTAATTACATGAAGCTCCAAAGAGTTCTCTCCATAGAGAGATTGTACAAGGGGGAAGCCATTTGACCTCACTCTTGACTGAATTATTGTTTGTATGACATTGGGTAGCAGTGGTGGGATCGTAGCAGATACTTTTTTTCTTTGAGTGGAAGGGATTTTTGTTTTCCCATTCTAACAATGAAAAATAAATAAACGTCAAATTCGTCACTTGAAACTGGTTTTGTAATAATTAATTCGAAGTTCATGACACAGAAGGGTTATTATTGATATAAGTAATCATTACTTTGAATACTCATTAATATCTGTATAATTACTAATATATGTTTTATTTTCTATGTCAAATTGCAAATGTCATTTGAAATAAATTTTATTTAAGCATTTTATTCATGATTTGATAATATGTTGATTTGATTAAATTGAATAAAATACTTATCATGTCCTTTGGGATCTAGGTCCATGTTACACGGACTCGGGACCATGCACAGAGGGTGTGGTCTGTGTCAATACCGGAGGAGCGGGAACATACAGGTGCCTGGACTGCCCTAAGGGCTACACCGGGAGTGGAGATGATTGTCTGGATATAAATGAGGTAAGGAAAGAGGGAGAGAGACAAGGGAGGGAGTGGGGGAGAGGAGAAGGCAGCAGGAGCTGGAACATAATAGATGTCTAGACTATCCTAAGGGCTTTACCGGGACTTGAGATAATTGTGTTGAGATTTATGAGGTAAAGACAGAGGAGAGAGAGAGAGAAAAAAATAATAAAGGGGGATCAGTGGGGGAGGAGGGAGGGAGGGGTGGTGGAAGAGGGGGTGATGGAGAGAAAGAGGAAGGGGTGGGAGCACCAGCTGGAACATACCTATGTCTTGGTTACTGTTAGAGGTTTACCAGGACTACTGGAGAAATTCTGTGGATATAAATGTGGTAAAAAATGATTTTATTCACTTGAAATCATGTGATTTTTGTTGGTTGTGTTTTTTTCCTTTTTTTTTTCTTCCAGTGTGAAGAAGCTAATCCATGTTTCAATACCAGCGCCTGCGTAAACTTTGAACCCGGCTTTGAATGTGGAGGCTGCCCTCTTGGTTATGAGGGTGAAACACCTCATGGGATTGGACTGGACTACGCCAATGCTAATACTCAGGTAAGAGAACCAAGGTTAAATTATTGTATCATTGATAATGAAATTTAAAATTTTAACGATGAAAAGGATTTGTAAAGATTGTGAAATTAGACGACAATAACGTCATTTGTAATTTGATTGAGTATTACAGATGTTTTATTTCTAAACGTGGAGAAATTTTAATACTGTGTACAGTTTAAAAAGGAAAAATAACTGCTATGATTACTCTTTGTTTGTTATTTAGCTGTAACAAAATGTCTTTATACCTTGTGACTATGTTATTTCAATAAAAATTAAATCATAAAACAACAAAAGTCAATCATACTAACCTAATGAATTCTGTCATTCCTCAATATTTAGTACAGGTAGGCAATGGTAGATTACTGAGTGTTTTTGATTCACGTTGCGAAATTGAATATTTAATGAAATGTTTTTCAGGAGTTTAGAAACATATTAGGCATCTGTTTATCTTTTTAATATTTTGTAAAGCTAGATGTTTTAGCTTAAGTTCTAGTACCGGTAATAATAAAAAATAGATTCTCACAAAATCCAACAAAACTTACACTGAATGTTCAAAATTAAAATAATGACATGTGACAAACGATTTTGGTAAAAAAAAAAAAGCATATAGGGGCTGAGTAATGAGCATAGAAGGATAAGTAATTTTGGTGAGTGGGCCCGCCACCATGTGCTTTTAAACACAGGTCACTATGTGCAAATGAGGGTTGTGGTTTTTATTAAAGATGATTTTTAGCAAGATTTTGTGAGTATGTGTTTATGTTTCCAGATACCACCAGGCTCTGGAACTTACTACCACAGGCCGTCGTCACCTGTACCTCTCTGCTAATCTTTAAGAGAGAGGTACTCAAGATCCAGCTCTGTTAAGCTATGGATGTCTTTTTTACTGCACATAGTTCATTGTAGACCTTTCATTGAGAAACTACATGTACATAAACACCTGCACAGCACCTGCAACAGTACGATATAGGTCTTTATATACAGGTTTCAATGTACATGTAATTTCATACTTTGGTATCCCACCGCTGCCACCATGAAATATGTATTTCACCTAATTTGTTTTGTTTTATTGTTGTGAATCTGCAGGTGTGTTCTGATGTGGACGAATGCGCTGTAGACAACGGGGGTTGCGATCCCGACGTGGCATGCATGAATACAGTGGTAAGATACCCATAATCCTTTATTTCAAAACCTTGCCTTTGTTACTATGTGGCCAAATTAACTATCGACTATGTTTCATAAAGCTGTTCGTAAATTTACGCATGACTTTACGAACGACTTGTATATAAAAAGCCAAATGGGATGCTCAATCATTCTTGATTATTATTTATTAAGTTGAACTCTGCAGATATAGATTAACATTCTTTTTATAACAAACATTCTTAATGCAAAGTATATTTTTGCCATAATTTAATTGAGGTTATTGGAAATATCAGAAAAAATTGGGCATCCTACCTGGCGCTTCATATACAAGTCGTTCGTAAAGTCATGCATAACTTTACAAACTTGTTATGAAACACCCCCTGCTTTTATAGCGGCCACCTGTAAAGGAAAGACCACAGTTTTTCTTTCCCTACAAAATGGTTTCTTATTGAAACATGTACATACAGATTACCTTCCTATAAAGACCATTTTTTTTTGTCTCCCTTGGATGGTCTCCCTTGGATGGTCTTTATAGACAGGTTTCACTGTACATGTAATTTCCTACTTTGGTATCCCACCGATGCCATCATGAACATCACTGGAGACTCTAACAAATCATATCGTGATGCAGTGATTACATTTTGATGGTATTAAGTAACAAGCAACTCCAAATATATATATCTTGGCATAGTAGTGTTTCTTTGAATAAGCAAAAATCCAAGCAATATACCTTAATATGTTACNATCTGTCATTCCTCAATATTTAGTACAGGTAGGCAATGGTAGATTACTGAGTGTTTTGGATTCACGTTGCGAAGTTGAATATTTAATAATATTTTTCAGGAATTTTGAAACATATTTGGCATCTGTTTATTTTTTAAATATTTTGTAGTGCTAGATGTTTTAGCTTGAGTTCTAGTACCGGTAATAATAGAAAACAGATTCTCACAAAATCCAACAAAACTTACACTGAATGTTCAAAATTACAAATGACATGTGACAAACGATTTTGGTAGAAAATGCATATAGGGGCTGAGTAATGAGCATAGAAGGTTAAGTGATTATGGTGAGTGGTTATGTAGCCATGTGCTTACAAACACAGGTCACAATGTGCAAATGAGAGATGTGGTTTTTATTGAAGATGATTTTTTTTTAAAGCATTGTTTATGTTTCCAGATGCCACCAGGCTCTGGGACTTACTACCGCAGGCCGTCGTCACCTGTACCTCTCTGCTAATCTTTAAGAGAGAGGTACTCAAGGTCCAGCTCTGTTAAGCTACGGATGTCTTTTTAACTGCACATAGTTCACTGTAGACCTTTTATTCAGAAACTATTGTATATACACACCTGCACATCACCTACATCAGTACGAGAATACACCCGACGGTGGCCTGTACTTACAGCGTAGAAGAAGAAGAAGTTAATGGCTCAAAATCGAGCTACTGCAGGATAAACAATCCAGAATGAATTCTAGCCATGTTCTCTCGATATAAGATTCCCATTCCAAAGCTCAAAATTAGCTTTAAAAGTGTCTGTATTTCTGTCGCATAGTTTTCTGGTTTTGCTGCTGCTAACTACTGATCAGCTACTATGTGCTTTTACATGTACTTAATTCGTTTTGTATTAATTAGGTATAAAACGATAACAGAAAGAGACAGTACTATGTGAAGAGGTTATAAATTGTAATTCATTCATCCATTTAGTCCTTTCCCACATATACATTAAAACCTGCTTTAGTGACCACCTATCTACAAAGCCCACCTGTCTAAAAAGACCAACAAATTTGTGTTTCCCTTCAAAGTGTTTTCTCAGTGAAGCATGAACGAAAGTAACCTGTCTACATGTACCAAAATAACCTGTACACTTAGACCACTTTTCTTGTCTCCCGTGGGTGGTCTTTATAGACAGGTTTCACTGTACATGTAATTTCTTACTTCGGTATCCCACCGCTGCCACCATAAAATAGGTATTTCACCTAAGTTTGCTTTGTTTTATTGTTGTGAATCTGCAGGTGTGTTCTGATGTAGACGAATGCGCCATAGATAATGGGGGCTGCGACCCTGACGTGGCATGCATGAATACAGTGGTAAGATACCCATAATCCTTTATTTCAAAACCTTGCCTTTGTTACTACGTGGCCAAATTAACTATCGAGTATCTGTTCATACTGTCGAACCTGCCTTTATAGCGACCACCTGTGTAGAAAGACCACAGTTTTTGTTTCCCCTCAAAATGGTTTCTTATTGAAACATGTACTAATGGAACCTGTACATACAGACTACCTTCCTATCAAACCACTTTTCTTGTCTCCCTTGGGTGGTTTTTATAGACAGGTTGTGCATGTAATGTCCTTCTTTGGTATCCCACTGCTGCCATCATGAACATCACTGGAGACTCCTACAAATCATATCGTTGTGCAGTAATTACATTTTGATGGTATTTATTAAGTAACAAGCAACTCCAAATATATATATCTTGGCATAGTAGTGTTTCTTTGAATAAGCAAAAATCCAAGCAATATACCTTAATATGTTACTGATGATCCTTTATTTTGATACTATCGACTGTCTGTTCGTACATGTAATTTTTTACCAGTAAAAGCATGAATCCATTATATTATAAGTAGAGGTGTCGTGGTCGAGAGGATATGTCACCGGACTGGATCAGAGTCCGAGATTCGAGTCCCGCCGCGACACTAGTTTCCTTTGGCAAGACATTAATCTACATTGGCCACATTCGAACCAGGTGATGTAAATTGGTACCTAGCAGGAATTAAGACGGACAGTCAACCTGTCCGAAACGTCGAGTCCACTCTCCTGCTCCTGCTCTGCAACTCTACTCGCCAACTCGACCAGCTTCTCACATCTACTTAACTCTCCAACTCAATCCAGTCTTCTACTCAACCTCTCATCCTGTCCACAACTTTTTTGGTTTACAGTCCTTTTCAGGACTACACTCACTTTCGAAAGATGCTCTTCCTTCAAACCCCGCAAATTCGTCACTTGAAACTGGTGTTGTAATAATTAATTCGAAGTTCATGACACAGAAGGGTTATTATTGATATAAGTAATCATTACTTTGAATACTCATTAATATCTGTATAATTACTAATATATGTTTTATTTTCTATGNTCCATTTCACGTCCACTTTCATCCACTTTCCTTATGCCTCCTAGGACTTTACACATGGTGTACCGTAAACCTCTTCCGCGATAGCAGGAATTAATTCCTTGAAAAGCTAAAACTCCATAATATCAGCCATACTAAAGCCGGGGTATATATCGTCAGAGTTAGTGTCAAGTATGACAGACATGAGCGCTTTACAAAAACCCGCTGCTATTATTATCCTTACTATTCTAGTGATAGTGACGGGGTAAAGAAGTTCCATGACTCGTGTTGAATATTGTTTTTTTTCCCCTCATGAATATAGTTTAAGGGGGTTATTCTTGTGGAACGTGTCCACATAGGTACCTTTATAATACTGTTGTTGATATGATTCAATTGTTCTACTCATTCTTCACTTCTCTTCTCTTCTTACTCTCATATTTTTGTTCTCCTGAATACATTTCCAGGGGAGTTATTCTTGTGGTACGTGTCCACCTGGCTACCTTGGGAACAATGTGGCTGGTTGTAGACCGGCTAGAGACTTTTGTGAGTTGAGTTTGGATAATTGCCATGATAACGCAACCTGCACGTCAACAGGAGCGGATACATTTACTTGTGAGGTAAGAAATTATATTTCAAATCATTTTCAAGTGACATAATTTGTTAACATACATTCATGACTTGTGTCTCTCTATAAAAACATTAATTTAGACAAGTAAGGGGAATACAAATAAAATAAAAACAAAAAATATAAAAAAATGCAATGAACAAAATATAATCTGAACTTTCGTGTAAAATATTTACTACAGCACTATCATGTCAACCGATTCATAATCTTACTCTAGATTTTTTTGCGCATGTGTATTTGTCATACATATTGTTTTTCTTAATTACAATTCTTGTTGTTCTTTAGTCTTTTATTGCATGTAAAAGTCCAGTGTAAAATTTCGATAATACCAATGTATTTTTTTTTTTTGTGGTTTAATCTTTGCTTTTCATCATGCTATGGATGATTTGGGATATATGCTTGTAAAAGGCCCAAGTGCTTTATTAATGCAATTCCCCATTTAATTTTCTAAATTTAAGTTTATGAATCAATCTTTTGTATCAATTCAATTTTTAAACGACAATGCCATAAATAATAATTTAATATCATTTTTGCATCATAATGAACGAATTCAAACATGTAATTGAATTCAAATTTCTCTCAGTGCAACGATGGGTATGCTGGTAACGGGGAATTTTGTGGAGTCGATATAGACATGGATGGCCGACCTGTGGTGTCGCTTGAATGCAGTGATGGTTCAAGCAACGAATGCAAGGCAGACAATTGTGAGTTTGTACCTAACAGCGGGCAGGATGATGCTGACGGTGATCAGATCGGAGATGAGTGTGATAAGGATGATGATAATGATCACATCTATGATCAAGAGGTGAGCTAATTTTGCATTTATTTAAAGCCCTCTATATAGCCAAACATGCCCAATCGGGTGACCGTTGGTCCCCCATGGTCCCTGTTTTATTATGTTAATTGAGAGCTGATTTGATGAGATACCCACCTATCAGTGACATTGCAGGGAGGTCTAATCCCTCCTGGCCGAACTAGTGCAGATAGGCTTTAAACAATTTTAAGCATAATCTATAACTTCACCTGATGCAGGAGCTTCAAGAACTACACTTTTTTGAAGAGTGTAATTAACAATTTATTATTTCTTTGTCCCTTTGTGGGTTTATTTTTGTGTAAATGTGTGTTAGTTTTTGCATTTTGTGCAGGACCATCTACCTATAAGTTTCTGTAACTTTGCGATTATCCAACCACTTAGTAATTCCCTCTTTATTGTCAATTCCATATTTGTAAGAAATATTTCATTGCATTCTTTGAGTTTGCAGGTTGCTATGGAAGTGGTGAATGAATTCATTTCAATTCAATTCATTTTTATTTCCTTTAAAGCCCAATTCTGTAATCATTCTTAAACATGGGCGTATCATAACAAAAAAATGTCAGTATGAGAGCAATTAAATCAGAATCGAGCTTACACGGATGGGCATGGCTAAGTACTTAATACTATTACAAAAATAATAGTCATTGCGATTATGGTTTTTCTTCTTCTCAGGATCAGTTTTGCTACCAGGTGTGTATAATGGATGGCTAGATAATACTCACAACTATTACATTGATAGTCACACCTGTTATGTAATGATATCGTCATAAATGTTATGTTATGTTAACATTGATTATTTTCATTTACTATTACAGGATAACTGTCAGTATGTATCTAATCAGAATCAAGTTGACGAAGATAGAGACGGCTATGGTGATGCTTGTGATGTCTGCCGTAATTTTACATTTGACCGTGACCAGGTCGATACCGATGGTGACGGATTGGGCGATGAGTGTGATGATGATGACGATGGAGATGGTAAAAGATCTCTTTTTTTTAAAATCCTGATTCACCGTTTTATAGATTTACATTAACTTGAAAGTAAGAGTTCTTTGAATTATTTTCCAATGCCCTGGTTTCGGTAAAATTACTTCTATCTTAGTGTACATGTAACTCTCTCTCTCATTCTCTCATTCTCTTTCTATCCCCTTATATCACCTGGTGGTGTTTCACAAAGACTAAGATCAACTTTAAGTTGGACTTAACTATGACAGGCCTTCCATGCCCCTGTAGACCTACGCTCTCACTATTTACTGGCGTTGGTCTCTCAAGAGACGTACAAATCATTGTCTCAAATCTACAAATTTTACATTAATTTTTTGATAATGCATTATTGAAGAAGAAAAAATATTGTCTGAAGATCATAATGATGAGAGCAACCAGTGGCATGAATGGCCTGTCATAGTTAAGTCCAACTTTAAGGCGATCTTAGTCTTTGTGAAACACCCCCCTGGGAATCATATTAAAAAGCTTTGGTTTTCTGATTTCTTTGTAACATATGGATAATGTTCACAGATTGTATTTCGAGGCAAAATGTCTCTCAGAAGATAAGATTAAAGAAAAAGATCATCATACTATATAAATTATCACCTTTATTTCAACAATGTTTCCAGTTTTATTTATGTAAGATGCATGGCCCACTTGTTATCAGCGTTTGTGATATGGTGTAGTATTAAAGCCCTAATAAAATTGCGCTTCAAAATGATCATGAAGTGCCTCATAAAAGTAAAGACCAATGAGCCCGCCAATGAGTGACCGGTTTTACCATACTCATTTTCCCCAATAGACTGGTGTTGTAATTCCCAACATTTTTTTAACAATTTGTATTACAATCATAAATACCTTCGTTATCAGTCAGGCGATTGGCGTGTAAAAGTCATTGGATCCCTGACTGAAAAAAAGGTTTAAAATTATGATTACAGCATCAGCTTAACCCATGATTTATTTAGAATCCTAGACAAAGATACCCAATCCCTCTAATAGGGATCTTTGACAGCCCTCATAACTGCTTTTAGTTCAACACCACTGATCGGGTCCTTGTTCAATAAAACTAGTTATCAATAATAAGTAACAATAACTTTTATAAGCTACTGAAATCGTGGCATTTGATTGGCTGAGAGCAAATTTGTCATAGACTTTCAGCACTTGTCATTGATAAGAGGTTTTCGGAAACATAGCCCAGACTGAATATAATGATGATGAGATAGCTAGTGGGTGACTGACAATTGCCCTGACGCGACCTGACCTGTAACCAGTGACCTAGTTTCAAACCCTTCTTTGACCTTCAACCCCCATGTTGTCTTTTTTCATAGGAATTTTAGATAGCGACGATAACTGCCCTCTGTACGATAGCACTGATGAGAGTGATTCCGATACTGATGGAGTTGGGAACGTTTGCGACAATTGCCCGGATAACTCGAATTCAGCGCAGACCGACACTGATCAAAATGGCTATGGAGATACTTGTGATGATTATGATGGTACCAATATAGACCGGTAAGAATAACTGCATCAGGGGGGTGCCTCATAAAGACTAAGGTCTACTTTAAGTTGGATTTGACTATGGCAGGCCATTCATGCCACTGGTTGCTGTCTCCGTTATGATCTTTAGATAATATTTTTTCCTTCAATAATTAATTATCAACCAATGTATATTCTGTTCATTTGTGACCATGATTTGCACGTCTCTTGAGAGACCAATGCCATTAAATGGTGAGAACAATCAGCGGCATGCACGGCCTGCCACTAGTCTTTGTGAAACAACCCCCACCCCCTACTTATACTTGATTACAAGTGATTATCTCATTTTTTTAATACAAATACAATTTGAAGTGATTAATAAGAATAATGATAATAATATGTATACATGATTGATATTCTTTCCTATTTATATTGCATAAATAACAAATCATTCAAAAGAAAGGGTACAGTAGATATGCTTGTTCAACAAATTTTTGTTTGATTATTTGTTTGAACGGGAATGAACACCATAACCATTTTAAGTCAGTTGAAATCAATGTGTCCTTGTCTTTATTGGCGATATCAACAGGAACTCACCGCGATCACCAAACGATTCATGTATGTTTGCCGCCTTTAAAGCAACATTTAAGTGCTAGTGTAACGATTCCTTATTTGCTCTCCTTATCCCATTTGTTTCAGTGATGGTGATGGTATTATTGATATTGCTGATAACTGCTTGGTTATACCCAATGCAGACCAAACAGATACAGATAGCGATGGCATTGGTGAGTTGTTTTGAGTACATATGCTGCTTGCTGTTACAAAATTGAGTTTGTCTACCTGAGAAGAGAGAGAGAGAGAAGTAGAGAGAGAGAGGGTGAAGAAAGGGAGATGAGGTGAGAGAGGGGGTAGAGAGAGGGATTTAGGGAGGGAGTGCGAGAGTGAGAGAAAAGCAGGGAGAGAAGTAGAGAGAGAAAGAACTTTCGGAGAAGTAGGGAGAGAGAGCGAGAGAGGGGAGGGAGGAAGGGAGAGAGAGAGAGTAAGAAAGAGAGAAGTAGAGAGAGAGCTCTAGAGAGAATGGAGAGTTGTGTGACATTCATAATTACTGCTTTCTGATAAAGAGGTCATGTGACCTAAGAAGAGAAAAGAGACATTGTCTATAAAGATCAAAAGGGACATCATCATCAAGTCACATTCTCTCCAAAAATGCGATTTTGTTACACCTAAGTTGTTTCACATCTATGGTAGATAGCAAATGTTCAGGACCTGTTTCACAAAGGCCTTTCAATGAAAAATTACGAAAATCAGTTACAAATCTGCTGATAACCAATCAGAAGCAAGGATTACACTAGCTTATAACAAAACCTGTCATTTGTCACTGATGACAAGTTTTGTGAAATGGGGACCCTGAGCCATGTTTTATAATAACTTGTTATTGATAACAAATCCTAAAATTTCTATTACTAATTTGCTCTCAGCCAATGAATTAAATGCAACAATTTCGTTCATCGTTCTGATATAATTCCTTTATTCGTTTGTAATGGTATCTCACTGTTTTTCCTTGAGGTGTTTGTTGTTCGAATATGTACTTCTTAGATGCTACTTGTAAGTGTCTTTTTCAGGACTACACTCCTCCAAGAAAGATCACCGAGTCAGAGTCCTTTTCAGAACTCCTCAAACCCCTCATCTCTCTCTTACATACATGGTGAACCCGCAAACCTACTGTATATTTACTTCTTGTTTTGCTTTTGTGCATTCGTTTGAATTGTTCATCGTTCTGATATAATTCCATCACTCGTTTTTTCAGGAGCTTATATCAGTTATTGTAACTTGTTATTCATAAACAAGCGGGGATTGGGCGAGTACATGGGTATGTTTATGTGTGCGAAAAAGAGAGAGAGAGAGAGAGAGAGAGAGAGAGAAAAAGAGAGAGAGAGATCAGAGAGAGATCCGAGAGAGAGAAAGTTTGTGAGTGAGAGAGTGAGAGACTCGATGAGTGTGTGGTAGTGATATAGAGAGCTTTAAGATTTGATGTCTGTTTGTATTTACATCCGTGGCAAAGGTTCAATACGATCTATAATGAAATGATCATGTATCTTAATCTTTTTTCTTTCTATGATGAATTGAAGGTGATATTTGTGATGATGATAAAGATGGCGACGGAGTTCCAAACGGCTCTGACAACTGCCCTCTATATTCCAACGCCGGCCAGGCTGATGATGATGGTATGTACATATATTGCTCTCTCCCCTTCTCTCTCTCTCTCTCTCTCTCCCTCTACACACATTTGTGCACTAGCAACGTCGATCTGGCGCTGCTCATTGACTGCCGGGCTCACGACCAATTGGGCAAAAAGAAATTCCATTTTCGGTTTAATATAATTTGGAGTTGACTAAAAGATTATCATTATTATTATTATGTATCTGTGCTTAATTATCTCTCCCTTCCACCTCCACCTCTTTCATTCTCTCTTGTCGTTTCCCATTCTTCCATCTTACTACTAAGTTATCAATATGTGACAGTCAAATAATTGTTTCTGTGTCATGTTCTAGGTTATCTCATAGGACACTCGAACAAGACAGATTATAAAGGAAATGACAATGACAACTGTCTCAAGAGCTTGTAATTGATAACACGCAACGTCCATTTAATTGTGTGTCCAAGCTGTCCTTGGTAACCTTTGACCTCTACATCTTAGTCCCATGTGTTTGTTTCTTTGACATGTTTTAGGTAACCTCGTAGGAGATGTATGTGAGACGGACTATGATGGTGATGGTGTAATAGATGACAATGACAACTGTCCCAAGAGTAATCGCTACCACACAACGAACTTTGACCCCTACATCTCGGTCAACCTAGAGACAGTTGATGATCCGCCGTCTTGGTATTTAACAGATTCGGTAAGTTATTGCAATT
>BEXV01001917.1:57920-67982 GCA_003118195.1 Hemicentrotus pulcherrimus | reverse complement strand
GGTAATTAAGCCTGAAACCATGTGCTTAACATGGATCACTTATGTGTAAATGCCATTTTATCGAAGATGATGGCCAGTAAGTTTTTGTGCGTTTGTTTTTATTTCACTGGTTCAAAAAACCAATCTACTGCAGGATAAACAATCCAGAATAAATTGTAGCAGTTTTATCTCAAAATACAATTCCCACACCAGAGCTCAAGATTAGCTTTGAAGTGGTATTCTAATTGCACAAAATGCCAGTTCCCCGGTACCTATATTCAGAGGATATTATTTCACAGGCCTTGATTGAGAGGTATGTGGTTTTCATATGCAGTCATTATAAGGTACGCACAATCATACTAGAGCGCATGTAACGGGATACATCTGCAAACATCATAGAGTTGTATTTAGACAAGTTAATACATGTATTTCATGCCTGTGGAAGGTATTTCCCATTCTACTACAGTTAGAGACTGAAAACATAATTAACCCTCAAAGGGCCAAGGGAATCGACCCCTCCCTTTCTGAGAGTACCATGACAACATAGCTTTTAGGAGATAATAAATGATAAACTCCTTATTTCATTATTACATGTACAAATAGCATTGGGTGATAAATGAAATGGATACCGGTAACTGGTTAATAAATATCTGAACTGCAGGTCAATTGATTCAAATTCCAATTAGACTTCCTGAGAATGACAATCATGTATGAATGCTAATCACTATCTGGTGTAGACGTCTTCATTGAAGAATATTACTTTGTTATTGATGTGCTCTTAGACAGATCTGGTGAGCTTGTGAGCTCCTCTGCTTCATCAGTTAATGCCTCAATTCGCTCTGCTAGTGCCATCTGTCAAAACAATAATCAATAGATGATTAACTATATGACAATAGTAAAATAATAACAACAAAAATAACAATAATAATAGTGGGTTCTTATATGCCAGTCAAACTTGACAATCCTGGCGTTCCACAAATTGACAAGATATCATTATCGAGTCAAATATAGACCTCTTATTGTATTTGTATTTCCCTTTGTTTTTACATGGATGAAAGTGAAGGTCGTATTCATGGAAAGAAGAAGAGGGGAAGACCTTGTAAAGGCTTTCTAGACGATGTAATCACAGAATGTGGAGCAACAGGGTATGAAACGCTGAAACGGATAGCTCAAGACCGAGGAACTTGGAGAGACACTTTATATAAAATTTTGATTGGGTCACTGAACCTGTCATAAACTGACAGATCAATATTGATGATGAAAGTGATATTGAAGAAAGAAAAAAAGCTGATCTACGATAATTCAGTGGGCCTTGAGAATTTTTAAAGAATATTATAACTAAGTTTGAGGGATAGGAAGACCATCAATCTGCTCATTATAATAGTACAAGTTGTGTAATTAGTATCAATGCATCAATTGACCAAGTATATTTAATAAACGACCTCTTGCACTAAACGCAATATAGAGTGCCATTTCAGTCAAGTGTTCTCTCACAACAAAACACTTTGAACAGAGCCATTGACCTATACTTTTCACACGTGTGCCCATGTCTCTGAACCATTTTTAAACTATGTACATCATGAAAGAGTGAGACAATTGCAGGTATTCCACCAAGTCCTGTGTTAGGCTATTGTACAACAACATAAGGACTCATGTAACTATATCTTGGAGAACAGTTTAGGGTTTCTTCTTCAAAGTAACAAATATACCCTTCATGATTATTCTTATTATTCTTTTTTTTCCTACTCTAATTCGTACAAGTGGGTTCCACTCATCTCTCCAAATATCTTGCAGAGATAAAGCACTTAATGTTTTTATGGTCATAAGATGTGCATGAAATATGATTGAGCTAAACGTAAATAATTATTTCAAATAATTTGGTAAACTGGTTAATTTTTCCAAGCTCTGAACTGTCTACCAAATCTCCTCTGCAAGTTGTGATAATGGTACTGAGGAGACCACAAGTTTTATTGTTGCATTAACTGGGTTTAAAGCCCCACTGCACTATTTATAGCTATTTGCGCCCTCTATATAGCAAACAATTCCCAATCGGTGACCATTGGTCCCCCATGATCCTCTTTTTCTTATGTTAATTGAGAGCTGATTTGATGAGATAACCACCTGTCTATGACTTTGCAGGGCGGTCTTTATCCCTCCTGTAAACTAGTACAGATGGGCTTTAAAGCTTATCTGTACTAGTTTACAGGAGGGATTACACTGCCCTGCAAGGTCACTGGACAGGTGGTTATCTCATCAAATCAGCTCTCAGTTAACATAAGAAAAAGAGGATCATGGGGGACCAATGGTCACCGATTAGGCATTGTTTGATATAGAGAGGGCGCAAGAAGCTACAAGTAGTGCAGTGGGCCTTTAAGAAATACCTTTGCAGAAGCTACAATCTGCTGTGCCACCTTGATGGGTAGATGATCAATCTTTGAGACGAGATCTGCATGATCAGCATGGGCTAGATGATGGAGAGTCTTGTAACCTGCCATTACTAACTGCTTGGCTCGGCCCTATCCAAACCAAAGAATAACAGACAGCCTGACTGTAAAGCGTTATAAACCATGTCGATCATAACTTCTTCAATACTGAACTTCAATAATAAAAAAAGTGGTCCCTGTCTCATAAAGGGTTGCAATTGATCTAAAGATTTAATCCACATTGCCAATATCCTAAAGGGGTTATCATTTAAATTACATTTCATTAAGCAAGGTCTTATAACTTATCGTTTAAGGTAAATTTCAAATTTCACAACTGGTATATAGTTACAAGCTCTGGTTATCACAAAATCAGCTTCAAGATTATTCCCAGAGATATTCTTGAAGGCTGAATGTCCCAGCTTAACAACAAAGTCAAAGTCAATGATAGCTACAATGCATTTAAAATGAATAAAGGTTTGTTTTTTTTGGCAATTTTTCATAGTTTCTGTGGGGGGGGGGGGTGTTTCACAAAGATCCTTAAGTTGAACTTATCTTAAAGTTGGTCTTAACAATTATGGAAAGCTAGCCCTTAGCATCTATGAAAATATTTTGTAAAAGTTATTTAAAGACATAAAATGTTGATTCAAATCATTCATATTTTATATTATCAAGGAGATTTCATGTTCTTGATGTGGAATTTATAGGAAGTCTAAAAAACTGGAATTTTCTCTTTTGAATATATTCTATTTTAAGGCTACAAACGGCTCTCCATAATTTTTAAGTCGAACATAGAGTTAAGTTCGACTTGGGATCTTTGCAAAACACCCCCTGGTCTTTCCATGTCTTACCTGTTTAACGCCTGATATCTCAAGAAGTGGCATGAGATCTGTTGTGGCACAATATGTCAGATCATAGACTAGCTTAGTAAGAAGCTGATGAACAGCCCAGAACTCTTCAAGTTCCTGCAAGAAAACCACCATTAAATTTAAAACAACCAACTTCAACTTTCTACAACTTCCTCAACAACTGATGCACTTGCAAGTGCTTTAAACATGTACATACAGATACCATTACAAAAGTATATTGCAAAAGGAGGTGCAATGGCTCAGTAGGAGACCAGGGTCTTGTAAAAGGGAGGTCCCAGGTTCCAAACCAAGTCAATTCGCTTGCGCCCTTTGGTAAGACATTAATCCTCTTTAGTCAATACCAAGTCCATCAGAGAGGACTTCTAAGCGTCAATCTTCTGGTAGTTTACAAGCATATACATGCTTTCTTAGCAGTCAGGTAAAACAATCATCGATCATGATTTATTTGGGATTCACTGTTTGACTTCTTAATCAAATCAGTAGCGTGTTGCTTTAATGTTTGAATCAATCTCCAATAGTATGGATTTCTTTTTCCACTCAGTCAATGATTTACATGTAAGTTCATGTAAACAGTTGATAGTTCTACAAAATTAAATTTTGACTGCGTTGAGGGGCAATGAAACAAATATATTGGCCTAAAATTGAAGATTAAAAACTGCCTTTGATTGAAATGTGGTTCATTGCCGGAATCATTGCAGGGCAATAGTATTAAGGGATACAAAAATGCTAGTCCATAGAGGTGTACAATTATCACATTCTGAACATTTGTGTGACTCTTCAAAGCAAAATTGTAAAAATATGGTTGCAAAAGTATTTGGTGCAATACCGGGAGTTAAAAAAAATCAGTGAGTTTGTATGGCGTGCATGTCTTACTACTCATATCCAATGTTAACTCCATGAGCTTCATGAGTTTTGAGTTCAAATAACAAACAATGAAACAACACATACAGCAGCAACAGAAATGGTTTGGACTACCGGGTATACAAGATATCATTGTATCATGCATTGGACATATGCCCATCCCTACTAGCAAATCTCTAGGACATCTTAAAAATCACATCAGACTTCTATTAACTGTAGATATAATTCAAGTATGTACCTGGCAGAATCTTTGAACTGAGAAGGCAAAGCTTGCAGCTGACGTGAAGACAGTTTGGACAAAGCCTCGAGGGGTATCAAACCTAGCAGCTACCTCCCAGATGCTCTTCCTCTTCATCATCTCCCACAGCATCAGTGTGAGGTAGAAGCGGTGAGCTCTCCTCTCTAAGGCTGGAGTCTGGGTAAAAGATTAAAGTTGATGCATGAAAGAAAGATTACACTGGTAGGTTCTTCTATCTTTGTGTTAATTGTCTAGCCTAACGTGATAGGACAGGTGTATTAAAAGTGTGAGACAGACTAGCAATGAGCTCTTCTATCTAAGGCTGGAATCTTGGTGTTAGAATTAATGTAAGATAAAATTGAGAGGTTCTTTTATCTAGTTTTTATTGTGTGGGCAACCTAAAAGATACATTCCTCATAGTTCACCCAGTCAAATCCTCAAGTCACCATGAGCAATTAAAAATGAAGATTAGTTGAAAAAATAATTACATTAGTATACCAAATGACCTATGTTGCACTGATATTTCAACCTGATGGGGGTGTTTATACATGTTCTATGAAAGTCAAAGCAGAGAATATATGGCTGACTGAGGGATGAAAATGCTCTAGCGAATTAGATCAAGGTTTGATAAGAATACTTCCAGTCATATAAAGATGAGATTTAAAGTAATCAATTAATGTAAACATATTTTCACGAAATACAATGATTTAGAAGTCTGAATCTTTGTATAATCTTTCCTAGAGTGTTAAGTACAGAACAAAGTGTTCATAACTCAAGTACTCATAAACATAAAATATATGACTACACTGCAGAGAAACGTCTTCCACCTTTTAAGGTTACTTACAAACTTTTTACTAGAACGACCAGTCATCTTGCACTGCATGTAGAATTCAGAAACTCCAACCAGTTCTGCAACTTTGTGCTCAGAATCACTCAAGGATGAAAACTGCCAAACAAGAAGACAAATTTTTAGGATAGATGAGTATGATCTTTCTACATTTGCTGTCTAGTTGTTTCATATGCAATGTCTCTAATATACATGTATCTCTACCCAAGTATAAGAATAAAAGACCTTTGAACTCATGAAATATTTGGTTCATCTTTCCATGCACTTCAACTTAGTCGGTTAGAATAATCTTAATGATCCTCAAGTTTTGGTAGTACAGGGTAGTTAGATAAATACCGATTGTTTCTATACTTTTTTATGAGTTAGTTAAGATCGAAGAGAGGGATTTAAACATATACCTGTGTCATATAGATCATCCAGTTTGGTCTAGCTGAGTCTATTTGATCATAGGGAGTCACTAAGTAGAGGAGATAAAGTGACTTAGCTACGACAAGATCTAAACATCATGTACCTGTGTCATATAGATCATCCAGTTTGGTCTAGCTGAGTCTATTTGATCATAGGGAGTCACTAAGTAGAGGAGATAAAGTGAGTTAGCTACGACAAGATCTAAACATCATGTACCTGTGTCATATAGATCATCCAGTTTGGTCTAGCTGAGTCTATTTGATTATAGGGAGTCACTAATTAGAGGAGATAAAGTGACTTAGCTACGACAAGATCTAAACATCAGGTACCTGTGTCATATAGATCATCCAGTTTGGTCTAGCTGAGTCTATTTGATCATAGGGAGTCACTAAGTAGAGCAGATGAAGTGAGTTAGCCAGGACCAATCCCTTGTCACAGCCAACCTTCAGGTCATCATACAAGGTGGAGCACATATCCAAATCAACAGAGCCTGATAAAAGATAGGAAACATTGAATACTGTCATTCATAACATCTTGCTTTGCAAATTACTTTTTCCTAACCAGAAAGGGGTTGGAGGTTTGTCTGACCATTCATAATCTTTGAATTCAAAAATGTTTATCGATTTTTATCAGGAAAATCTTGAGGGAAAGTCCACCTTGATAGAAAATTGGTGTTATTAGTAGCACAAAATGGAAACAGATTGGTGAATGGTTGAACAAAATTGTATGAAAATAGGAAAGTTATGATTTTTGAAGTTGAAATCAATGACACACACACTGAGAAGTGAGAACTCTATGATGTATTTTTGAGGTTCTATCCTATTGAAGTCGGCATTAAAAAAACAAAATCATGAATTTCTGTTTCCTCTATAGAGAATATTTAATCATACATGCAGTCTAGAAATAATCATTGCACATAGGTTTTTACACAATCACTATTTAAAAACAAATCTATTCCTTCATTAACAACTACGAAAATGAAATTTGTTAAGTGTTCAGGTCTCAAAAGTTTCCTGGCTCCCATCAGTCATATGAAATAAAGGAAGTACCTTTAAAGGCAGCCTGTCCTATCCTCGTCACTTCCAGTACATTATCCTCAGTTTTCTTCACAAGAGAGAGATCCATGACCTGCTGTAGGGCATTCTGAGCTAGCTCTACCAGATCACGTTGGAATTCAGCTGCCTGGATGCCACAAAGGGTTCTCTTGATGAAATCTTGAAGGGAACCTTCTGTTCTGGTGATCTGACAACAAATATGCATCAATGACAGTATTAACAATCATGATAATGATATTCAAGTCATATCACCAACAGGGACATATTGCAGGAACAATAATCATATATGTGATGTATGTGATAAGAATGATGCTGTTGCTATCATGAAGATAATAATCATGAGGATGATAAGAATGAGGTGGTGATGTAATGATCATGCCTATGAACAGTAATACCTTTTAAATATAGTTTTGATGATAAAAATGTCTGTGATAAAGATTAGTCATCAGACCATCTTAATTTCAAACAGCTCAAACAGGTGATTTCTTCACAATGTGTCCTGAATGATATTAAAATGACATTTAACCATGTATTTTACCACATTGCAGAAAATCGCCCTCTTGGGCAGAAAATTATCTTTAAGACATAGCTTCCAACCATCAATTTTATTAATGACGATGATTACAATAATAATATTTGGTTCTTATATAAATTGATATCACTTTGTAGCATCTGTATGCGCTTCCAAAGAGCTTTTGGAAATTATTACCCTAGTTTTAGCTCTGGCAGCTGTTATCAGCGTACACTGCATTTCAAGGAATAAACCAACCAGGTACCCATTTACCTCACCTGGGTCATGAGTGGCAAATGTAGATTAGTGTCTTGCCAAAGGACATTAGTACCACGGCGGGACTTGAACCAAGGACTTTGTGATCTACAGTCCGGTGACATATCCACTCGACCACGACACCTCTACATAGTCATGATGATAACGATGACGATGATAAAGTACATACCTTGAGACTGATGAGAGAGAGCACCAAATTTCTCATTCCTTTCCCTTCATCATGCATGAGACTGGAGTAACATCCGTTTATTGGTCCATTCAACATCTCACCAACCTGCAAGTATACAATATCATAAAATGAATAATAAATATAATGATGATAATAACCATGATAATAATAATAAAAAGAATAATAATAATAACAATAACATTGATAATAAAAATAGTAATTATAATAATAGTAATAATAATGATAAATAAACAAGAATAATAAAATATAGTAGGCTTGCGGTTGCACCATGTGAGAGAGAGGGAGGATTGAGGAGTCCTGAAAAAGGACTCTCAGTAATCTTTCTTGAGGGTGTGTAGTCCTGGAAAGGACAGTTGGTGTAGTCTTTAAAAGACTCTTTGTTATCTTTCTTAGCTTATAGTTGTAAGGAGAACTATAGCACCGATTGGAGAGGATGGGTGGCAGGAGTGGCTCAATGTTACGAACAGGTTGACTATCCGTCGTCGTCGTCACTCCTGACAACATATAGTCAACCTGTTCAAAACGTCGAGCCACTCCCGCCACCCATCCTCTCCAATCAGCATTAACACTCTTTGACAAGACGTTAATCTACATTTTCCGCTCTTCACCCAGGTGTAAAGGGGAAGGCGATATGCTCAAGCGCTAGTTACTTTGGTGGTTCAGCTATAACCAGGAAAATGATGTCTAATCGCCATGAGTGTCGCAGCATGACGGATATGACAGCTGTAAAAGTGGCCATTATTATCATTACGTTTGGCAATCAAGGTGCATAAAGCAATGTATACATACCAGTTTTCTCTCCTTGGGTTTTACAATCAGGATACTTTCACCTGACGTGTCCTTTCCAGCCCTGCCAGCTCTCCCAACCATCTGCTTGTAACGACTGGTAGTGAGGAGCTCTCTGGCTATGTAAGGGCTCCTCAATATCACCCTGTAATCAATCAAAACTTTAACAGTTTACAAAGAGTCCAAGGAGAGTGTTTCACAAAGACTAAGTTCTACTTTTAGTTGATGACACCCAAATAGCAGTAAAATACAATTTTGTCAACTTACCGATTCTAGAAAGAATTATTTAAAATTCAAATTGTAAGTCTACTGTAAAACTTGTCGATCAGCCACATCGTCTTCATTGTGTGCATTAGTGTGCAATAAGTGTATTGACTATTCATGTGTGCAATTGCCGCCTCTTAGCATGTAGTGCAGCGCTAGAGGTTAATACGCATTAGCATTGACTCTCTATGCTTTGCTGTAGTGGTAGTAGATGGGGTCAGGTATTCATTAAAAAAAAACTGAAGTAGGTGTAGCCGGTGTCAGATACATGTATCCTAGTCAGAATAGATAAAAAGATATAAGTCTGACCTCTTAGCTGGTAAGTTCACACCTGCTGCTAGTGTGGACGTGGCTGCTAATAAACAGAGCGTTCCATCAGAGTATGCATCTTCTATCAGCTTCCTCTCGTCCATGGTCAACCCGCCATGATGTTACGCAGCTCCGTACGGGATGGTGCGTCTCAGAGTAGGACACAGGTTGTTATCACACTCCCTTCGTAGCGATAATAACAATTCCTCCTTCTCTTTGTGCTTGTGTTGGAACAATTGCTTGGCTTTGGTTCTGTTTAGTAAAGTACCGGTAAGCATATTTACATACATTAACCTACTAAGATGTTAGCCATTTTGTTTGAAATTTATCAGGCAAGTCTGAGGTATTTGGTGTTCCATACATTTCCAAGTATCATGGAAAACAGTACACAATAACTCCAATTTTCTAGTGATATTTGGGTCTCATCCCAGTAATTGTAAAGCCTTCAATTTAATATAATTACATACTATAACCTTTGATATGGTAGGTAATGTATAGGCTCAAATATCTTTAACTTGCCCATTTCATTCTTTTGTGAGAGTGAATTATAGAAAGTTTTCAGAACTGCTTTAAATTAATTAACAAGAAGTCTCAACTGGATAAGATCTGCTAATTAAAAGCACCTTTGATGAATATGCTTTTGCTCAAAACAGGTTTTCAAAGTGCATGAACTTCACAAACTTCATTTTAGGTCATGCTGGAACATATAAAGAACTACATGTAATAACTATTACGCCATTTAAAAACACCATGAGAAACTGCATTTAGTTATCTCAGGAATGAAGCCAATGGGAAGATATGCCGATAATATTAAGCTTAAATTCACAGAACACTCAAATAACCAATTAAGGACTGACATCATACCTTGGTATGTATCTACAGATGTTTTCTGCAACATTTTGGCAGTTCTTCTTGGTTGCACAGAAGAAGAGGCAGGAATTTGTTGGGATGACTTCAAGAGCTAGCCCTACAAGATGGTCAGGATCGTTCTTCAGCATTGACTTGCTATACTGTTAATGAAACACACACATAAGAAAGAGCATTGCTAG
>BEXV01001917.1:0-25261 GCA_003118195.1 Hemicentrotus pulcherrimus | reverse complement strand
CAAAAAAAGAAAGAAAGATTGCAATTTATTACCTTTCTGTCAAAGAGTCTGCTATGGTATCTCTTAAGAGCCTCATAGACAGCAAAATGAATAGCAGGATTGATAACAAGCATGAGAGAGGAGATTGTACCACTCCATAGGGCTTGTACACCTTCCTGATCTATGATCTTCTCAAAGGCATCTACATAATATAGAGAGATTGAGAGGTACAAATAAACAGAGGTAGGCAGAGACAGAAAGAGGTAGAGGGAGAAAGAGAAAGAAAGGGAGACGAAGACACAGAGAGCAGAGAGGGAAGGAGAGAGAGAAAGAGACAGAGACAAAGAGAGAAAGGAGAGTGAAAGAATGAACAATTAGAAAGACACTCAAAAATAGAGAGAGACAGAGAGAGACAGAGAGAGACAGAACGAGGAGTAAGATAGACATTAATACATGAAATCTTTCTGTCACAATACCACTTAATGTAAACCAAATCCATAAAGAATTCTATCCACAATTTTTTTTTTTTTTACAAGTACGTATTAAATGTGTATAAAAGAAAGACAAACCTTGTTTCACCCCCATTGGGAAGTGCAGCGAAATATAGTGGTACAATTATAGAAAATCATAATTTTATCACACAAGGGTAGAACCACATCATTAGGAAATGGAGCTGGTAAATATCTTGATTAGGCTTATACGTTACCTAAACTTTCTTTCAGATATGTAGAAACAGAACTTTCAATTATAAAGTTGAGTTCTAATCATGCGATTGCATTGTGGAAGAAACAGTGTGGAGTTGATCAAAAAAGGTTGATCATCTAGCATACAAGTATTGGTGTGTACTGCAAGCTTCTGGAATCATCAAAATTATAAGAAATTTTGCCCAGTCTTGGTAAAGTTACAAGCACTGTACACAGAAAGTCCTTACATGGGACTACACGAACATGTTGCATAAAAATCTGCCCTGATTTTTATGCTGTTACATGCAATATTTAGAATATTCAGGCATTTGAAGCGCCATGCTTTTCAGGAAACATTTTCAATCTTATGTTCTTCCATACTTGCATAATAATAATGATACACTCACAAATTATTTTTCACCTCTTCCCAGAACTCAACCTTCTCTTTAACAAACATCACTAACTGTTAGGCCCTTTGTGTTACAGACACCTCTTTTTTAGCCACTACATTTAGCGAAGCTACCTTACCATACCTACCCATAATGCCACTGTACTTGGGATGTTTGGACTCCCTGAAGTGCTTTGTCTTGAACTGAACTCCCTGCATCTTGAGCCGAGTATTGACGACCCACATGGGAGTAGTAGCTAGGACATTGACCACACCTAGCAACAGACAATCAAAAGCATGCAGTCAAATATGATTCTCGTATTGATTAATGACCAATGATAGTGTTGTAGATGGGGCTTCAAGAGATTTTTTTAAAAAGGCAAGTTTTTTAAATTGGAAACCTGGAATGCAAACACATCTCTTTGTTATAGTTTTTTTTATCAAAATTTTACAAAAAATACACATAAACAGGAACATGTTATTCTACACAACAACAAAAATTGCCTACAGCATAATCATTCATATGTGATATTTAAAGAAATCAGTGGACATGTAGGCCTTTGATTATTACCAGCTGATATTCCTATTAGTAGATCTCTGACAGCTTTCTTTGATTTCATGACGTCACCTAGCGCCACCTTGAGTCCATTGAAGGTGTAGAAGTAGACGAAGTTGGAGCACCATAAACTTGATATCACTGGGTACCACCCTCTGTACAATGAGGCTCTGTGGATCAAAAAGTATAATACATAGCAAATGATATATACATGATATATACATGTACAAGCAAATTATCAAGGAATTTAGGAATTCAAATCTACGCCTCTTCAATTGATATCAAGCAAACGACACAGCGTGCCATGATACTAACTAATCTATAGGTGATCCATTACAAGAATTCAATGCAATATACAGTGTACCTTGTGTGGTTTCTAAGTTTATTTACAAGTCAAATAAAAATTAATGTAACAAGTTCATCATGTAAAAAGCATGTTTAAAAAAAGAAATTGTATCCTGATCAGCTGTTCAGGGGTTCACTGAGTTGGGCAATATGTCACAATAAGAATATCCTAATATGAATCTCTCAATTCTTCCTGAAATATTTGTTCACACTTTAAAAGTCATGCTTTTATTCATCTGCAAGTTGTGAGAAAGTGACTTGTTCTCAACAATTATCTTTGATCCTAAATATGATTCATCTAATTATTCAAAAATATACAAAACTATCTTAAATTTCAACATCTCCAGAGTGACCTTATTCGAACTGATTAAAAGAATTACTTACACTCCCTCATCTTGCACTATCTCAGCAACAACATACGGTGTGTGTTTAGCTGTTCTGTTCTCATCAACTAATTATGCAAGAAAAAAGAAAAGGATAATCCATCAAACATAAATGCATATTACATCATCAAAGTTTAAATTACTTTGTTACATGTACTGTACAGGATATGATACTTCATTGGCATTCTTATGGACAATTATAATATAATCAATTATTATTTATTGACCACTAGATTTTCTGTTTGTTAACCAATATCATCTCCTTTTTTTCTTGGGCAAGACTTATTGTTTCATAGTGGCATTCATACACATGCAGTCAATCTCAAACAAGAAAAATTCATGTAACTGTATATTTGTTGACTTTCAACAAATTTAATGAACATTTTCAAATGTCAGTATGTCACAAATGTAACATAAAAAAGGTATAAGGTTTGACCCCTGCCAGTGTCAATCCATCTTTGTTAAGGCATTCATCTGCATTACCCTTCTTATAAAGCAGAGTTATTACTAATGAAGCCATCCTGACAAAACAAAACTAATAATGAAATAAAAATATAACATTTAAGTAGTAACTGGATATGTTAAAAAATCCCTGTGCTAATAAAAAGTTGCTGGAGCTAAACCCAGCCAGGGTGATATTTTCCACAGTGTCGGAGCTGGTCCTTGGGCGTCCTATATAGCCGATAAGTCTTTTGCTCGCCAGCCACTGAATTCTTCAACATTAAACAAAAGTTTAGCTTTAAAAAATCCAATTTATCCAAATCTATCCAAATCTATATATCAAAAAGAGTAAATCTAATTTCAAAGGAATAAAAATCCTAAGAGAAGAGGCATAAATATTCACTTCTGAATGACAAACACCTATAAACTAAAACAACAACAGTTCTTTGTCTGCACATAGCCAGCTAGACATGTATTTTCAATAAGTGTTACTAGTATTAATTATTCTCACTTTGTAACCTTGATCTTGCCGTTTCCAAAGGGTAGAAAACTGACATGGCTATTGTGCTGCCCTATAAGTATAGGATGAAATGAAAGAGAGTCAAATAAAACACAACAACAGTTACAGTAAAGATTGATTAATATGGAACTTAAGCATATTCCATGCAAAGCTAATNAAAGTTTTTTAAATTGGAAACCTGGAATGCAAACACATCTCTTTGTTATTGTTTTTTTATCAAAATTTTACAATAACATACACATAAACAGGAACATGTTATTCTACACAACAACAAAAATTGCCTACAGCATAATCATTCATATGTGATATTTAAAGAAATCAGTGGACATGTAGGCCTTTGATTATTACCAGCTGATATTCCTATTAGTAGATCTCTGACAGCTTTCTTTGATTTCATGACGTCACCTAGCGCCACCTTGAGTCCATTGAAGGTGTAGAAGTAGACGAAGTTGGAGCACCATAAACTTGATATCACTGGGTACCACCCTCTGTACAATGAGGCTCTGTGGATCAAAAAGTATAATACATAGCAAATGATATATACATGATATATACATGTACAAGCAAATTATCAAGGAATTTAGGAATTCAAATCTACGCCTCTTCAATTGATATCAAGCAAACGACACAGCGTGCCATGATACTAACTAATCTATAGGTGATCCATTACAAGAATTCAATGCAATATACAGTGTACCTTGTGTGGTTTCTAAGTTTATTTACAAGTCAAATAAAAATTAATGTAACAAGTTCATCATGTAAAAAGCATGTTTAAAAAAAGAAATTGTATCCTGATCAGCTGTTCAGGGGTTCACTGAGTTGGGCAATATGTCACAATAAGAATATCCTAATATGAATCTCTCAATTCTTCCTGAAATATTTGTTCACACTTTAAAAGTCATGCTTTTATTCATCTGCAAGTTGTGAGAAAGTGACTTGTTCTCAACAATTATCTTTGATCCTAAATATGATTCATCTAATTATTCAAAAATATACAAAACTATCTTAAATTTCAACATCTCCAGAGTGACCTTATTCGAACTGATTAAAAGAATTACTTACACTCCCTCATCTTGCACTATCTCAGCAACAACATACGGTGTGTGTTTAGCTGTTCTGTTCTCATCAACTAATTATGCAAGAAAAAAGAAAAGGATAATCCATCAAACATAAATGCATATTACATCATCAAAGTTTAAATTACTTTGTTACATGTACTGTACAGGATATGATACTTCATTGGCATTCTTATGGACAATTATAATATAATCAATTATTATTTATTGACCACTAGATTTTCTGTTTGTTAACCAATATCATCTCCTTTTTTTCTTGGGCAAGACTTATTGTTTCATAGTGGCATTCATACACATGCAGTCAATCTCAAACAAGAAAAATTCATGTAACTGTATATTTGTTGACTTTCAACAAATTTAATGAACATTTTCAAATGTCAGTATGTCACAAATGTAACATAAAAAAGGTATAAGGTTTGACCCCTGCCAGTGTCAATCCATCTTTGTTAAGGCATTCATCTGCATTACCCTTCTTATAAAGCAGAGTTATTACTAATGAAGCCATCCTGACAAAACAAAACTAATAATGAAATAAAAATATAACATTTAAGTAGTAACTGGATATGTTAAAAAATCCCTGTGCTAATAAAAAGTTGCTGGAGCTAAACCCAGCCAGGGTGATATTTTCCACAGTGTCGGAGCTGGTCCTTGGGCGTCCTATATAGCCGATAAGTCTTTTGCTCGCCAGCCACTGAATTCTTCAACATTAAACAAAAGTTTAGCTTTAAAAAATCCAATTTATCCAAATCTATCCAAATCTATATATCAAAAAGAGTAAATCTAATTTCAAAGGAATAAAAATCCTAAGAGAAGAGGCATAAATATTCACTTCTGAATGACAAACACCTATAAACTAAAACAACAACAGTTCTTTGTCTGCACATAGCCAGCTAGACATGTATTTTCAATAAGTGTTACTAGTATTAATTATTCTCACTTTGTAACCTTGATCTTGCCGTTTCCAAAGGGTAGAAAACTGACATGGCTATTGTGCTGCCCTATAAGTATAGGATGAAACGAAAGAGAGTCAAATACAACACAACAACAGTTACAGTAAAGATTGATTAATATGGAACTTAAGCATATTCCATGCAAAGCTAATAAATATGTTTTCAAGGGGTTTAATTATGCCTGGCTATATCAAACTGCAGATTTAAAATTATCAAATGGAAGAGAGCCAAGGACTAAAGTACCTTAAAGTTACAACTTACAAGTTACTAAACAACACATCAAATAATTATCAGGCAAGACAAATTCAATGACAATGCAGCTGATACAAACAATACAGTCATATTAAACCACTCGTAACGTCCTACGTACTTCACAGTATCTCTGTACACATACTTCCAAGGCAATTATTAAAGGCATCTTTGGCCTTGCCATGCGTCTACTAGCTGTCAGTAATATCAAACAGAGCATCGCGACTCGCTCTTCAGTCGTTTGTACTCAGTCACTTGTACTCACAGCTCAGTCACACAGCTACAGTGCTTAAGTTACACAACAACAATGAACAGACTGCCTGGGCACAGCTCCAGACAAACGCTGGCCAAAAAAGAGAGAGAGAGAGAGAAGAGAAAAAAAGAGGATGTAGGTCTAGGAAGAAAAAGGAGAAGACACCTTTTTAAAAATTCTGACAAGGAAAAACAAAAACAGATAAAATAAGACGAGCTAGACTAGTCGAGAACAGTACATCGAATCGTCTTCTTTCTCTAATAATTTAATGAAACGTCATAGCTTCCACATTTGCGCAGGAGGGGGGAAACAGAATTCAATCAAGGATCAAGAGTCGAGAATAGTACAACGAATCGTCTTCTTTTTCTGATAATTTAATGAAACGTAATAAATGAAACTACCCCCTCCCCCCTTTTCGCGCTCTGCCTACCGCCCCCCTACAAATAATCCTAGGTCTAAGCACTCCAGCAAAGCATAGAGAGTCAATGCTAATGCATATTGACCTCTAGCACTGAATATATGCTGTGAGTAAGGTATTATTAGACCCATGCACAAATACACACACTACACAATTTTGCATCGACTGTAGATAATCATGTCAATGCAGCTGTAAGCAAAGTTTGACACTAGCTAGACTTAGATCTATAATTTGATTTTTTTTTTTGGTTAATAATCATTTTCTCATTTGGTTACATGAATATGTTTATTACTTACAGTTGCCCCTGACACTGCGTGTACTAAAGTGTCGTAAGAAAAGATAGACGGAGTATTTGGATTCGCCATGTTTGGTGTCTGTTGTTGGCCTTGTCCTGGGAATGATCACCTCAGTCCAAGAAGTTACCCTTCCGTACACTGTTATGTACTGATGCTGATGCGCTGAAAGTACCACATGCACTATAGGTCACATGATACAAGCAATATCACATGATCGATCGCTCAACCAGAAGAGTCTGTGCACTTCCCGATTTACTGTTATTAAATCTAATGTCACTCACAGCCAGACCAGCTAGCTGAAAAGGTAAGTAAAATAATTGAGCTCAAATCAAACGGTTGAAGAAAATGAGATATTCGTGCCGAACATTCATCAATTTCATGGCATTGCTAAAGTATTGGCATTGTTCATGGCAAGTGATTTGAGTCGTGGCCAGGCCAGGCCAGGCCAGCACCAGTGCCAGTGCAGTGCTAGTGGCAAGCACCGCCTCGATCTCTCCGCATTTGCCTCGGATCGGACCGGCCTGGCCCTGGCCTCGAGTCGATGGCAATGCAACCGGTTGACAGTGCGCGAGCACCTCAGCACGGCTAATTCCAAAAATAATTTGTAGAAAAGACAGAGCAGAATTTGTTTGAGTGAAAGCGTATAAATCTAGGACCTCAGTAGACATGGTAGATTCTAAGTATTAATTAAGGAAGTCATGATTTTTATTTTAAAGTACTAGAGTCTACGAGTACTGTACCGCATAGAGATGAGATCAATCATCTATGCTTTACTACTTTTTATTCACTAGGNGGGGGGGGCTAAAGTATTTACGATCAGGTAGAGCAAAGCGAGCGAAGCAAGTGGAGCTTAGATTGCCATGGAGTCCAATTTGGGCCTAGCCCATGAAGGTCATTGGTTTTCTACTTTTATGGTCAGATGAGCATCCAGGGGGCAGAGCCCCGGAAGCTCAGGGGTTTTAGGCATTCAATTACGGTCGGATGAGCATATTTGAGAGGATGTTGATGTTGAGCACCTTGTTGCTACTTGCCCAGCCCTTTCATCTGTTCGTCAAGACCTTATTCATCGTATTAAGGATAACTTCAACACCAAGCAGTTTGCTCAATACTTCAAGTCGGTGCTCTAATTTCTCCCTCCTGGACCCATCAGCAGTAGTGCCAAAACACAGCTGCATACACTTATCCTTTATTTTATGTGCAACCTTTACACGACCTGTCAAAATCTACTTATCGACCTATAGAAAGCCCTTTATTTAACTTCGGCAGACTCACAGTGCCGATGATCTCCGACCTGAGTGGAGGAAGGATGAAGAGAGAGATACCTTATTTGTGACACTGGCATTCAGGTCACTAATTGGGGTAGGGTAAAAGGGGCGTAGCGGCCGCCGATGAGTAGCCTATGTATATTATAACATTTAAATTGATTAATATTATCTTTAAATGAATATTGAAATTATACAGTCATTAAACATACTTTAAAATTCTAACTACCGGTATATGTACATGTACATTATGTATATGATCATGAGTGATGAGATCATGTGATCATATAATTAAAACTTAAAAGTATGATTTACTGTTTTTAAAGTTAGTGTTGATTTGATTGAGATTAAGTTTAGATTATTAAAATGACTTACTCAGTGATTAATGTGGAATGTGTATTTCGAAATTTGTTCAATTGACTTAATGCTTGATGTAACCATGTGAAAAAATAATTTCCATTTATGGGGTCAATAAAACAAATCAAATCATACCAAAAGTATGACTTGAGTTTAGTTTTAAAATCATTCAAAAGATCAAATGCAAACTCAGAACTGAGTATCTAATCTATAATACTGAAATCTAGATCCACTGACCACTTTTGCTATATACATGCAACTGTTCAATTTTTGATTGATTTACCTTGATGTTGGGCTTCAAGTATAATTACTAATTTTCCCCTCTCCAGCAGGATTAACATCTGTGCCACTGTCCTAGCATCGGACAATACAATATTAAACTGAGAACACAGCATTAATTCTTCCAGAATCTTGGGTAAAGGTAACGTCACAGAAACATTTCATATAGGTTGAACGAGTCATAATGACCTCTCCAAGCTGTTTCCAGGTTGAATTTGTATCAATGACGTACAAAAGCTGATTTTATTTTATTTTTTGTCTCGAATACAGGCTTGAGGTCAGGTGAAGTAAGCAACAGTTCTGCCTGTGATCTGATCACCTTCAAATGTGCTTTGATATGAATGCAATAGTTATCAAAATTTGCTGAAAAATGTTGATGGCTTGGATCTTAACCAAACAGACCGATGTCAATTAAAAGCGTTGATGCATCAGAAGTGATTGACTGAAATCATGGATTGTGTCCCTATAAAGAAGGCAGCAAGGAACTATTGCTCAGTGAAAAGCTGGAAGAATCGTTTTCCGATCACAAAATGGCTGCCTGGGTACTCTCCTGGCTACTTGGTCAGCGATATCGTGGCTGGATTAACGGTTGGATTGATGGTCATCCCACAAAGCTTAGCTTATGCTAGTGTGGCTAAACTCCCCATTCAGGTATGGAGAACATTGGATATATTAGGGTCTCAGGTTTTTAATAGGTCATTCAGTTAACCATTGCATGGGGTAATGGCCGGATTTGGTGAGAATCCTTTTGATCTCAGTTTTGAGAGCCTAAGTTAACTTGTGTCTAAAGTTGATGGGCAATCCAACCCCTGTTATAAGTTAAGGTAAAGACCAGTATTGGAAACGCCCCAATTTCAAAAAATGAAATGGAAGCTCTCATTACCAATCATATGAAAGAATATGTTTTAACTAAAACATGATGATACAAAAATTTGCCGGGAAACCGCCTACTAGTTCATATATTTGGTAAATTTGTTTCTCTCATGGTCTGTGAGAGATGTAGGGTAGTCCCATATACATCTTTCTGTGTATAGTGCTTGTAACTTTACAAAGAATGGGCCAAATTTCTTATAATTTTGATGATTCCAGAACCTTGCAGATGCTAGATGCTACATGTAGATGATCAACTTTTTGTGATTGATTCCACAACGTTTCTTTCACAATGCAATCGCATGACCATAACTGGTCTTTACCTTTAATTTGTATGACAGTAGAAAAATGAGATAAATAAAAAGACAAAAAATTTGAACTAAATCAGAGCAATAATAAGAAGGTTATGAATGTTTGAAATATGAGATCGCAAATAACTCTCTTGTTTGTCGTGTGAAAAATTATCATTCTTTTTTGTTTTTCTCCCTTGAGACACTACTCAAAAATAGTATATTACTATCCTGTGTCATATATTTTTGAGGAATTTAGTTTGTTTAAAAAAAGGGGAAAGTTTTCCCCCACTTCAGCACAGAGACATTACCATTTAAGCCAATTTGAAGAGCCCATATCAAAAAGATTTCAGTGATTTCAAGTTTTCAACAGGAAGTTAGAGTAAGTTTTTGTCTCACAGTATTTACGTTGTATATCTCAAATAACTTTTCTTATTTGTTCATTGAAAGATTAATGATGTTACATTGTTATTTTTTAGTATGGGTTTTATTCATCGTACATGGGTTGCTTTGTCTACTGTATTCTTGGAGGAGCTAAAGACGTTACCATAGGACCTACAGCCATCATGTCTCTTTTGGTCTCCTCTTATGGCAAACAAGATCCTAACCAACATATTGGCATCCATGAGCCCTCTTATGCCATCTTACTAGCATTCCTTTGTGGCATCATACAGCTGATCATGGGCATATTTCATCTAGGTATGAGTCAAATAACCTTTAGCATTTTCATTATTGTTGGTTTTGCATTGAAATTTGATAGTTCTGAAATTAGATGTCTTCATTTAATCTAGGACTTTCTTTTCCAATGTCAACTCTTCAAAATTATGATACTGCATCCAACATGCACAAACTACAAGCACAAAAATGCATGATTTGCTAACTTTTGATATATATGTTCCTTTCCTTTTTTATTTCTATATTTAAATCCAAAATTATAGCAAAATAAATACAAATCTTGACCATCTATTGATTCTGTTCATGAAGTAAGAAAGACACACCACTCCAATACAACAAATATTTCATTGTTTGTTAATTATTTTGTCGTTGTTGTTGTATGTCTGTTTCTTGTGCTTTCACTTTTATATATTTATATCCATTATTATAAGAGAGCTCCTGACAATTTCCTTTATCTATTGATAATGATCTTCTTTTTATGCTAGGAACCTTAACTGGTTTTATCTCAGCATCAGTGGTGGCAGGCTTTACTACAGCATCGGCCATCACCATTGCATTCGGGCAAGTCAAACATATACTGGGTATACATTTCTCATCGGGAAGCTTTGCTGAAGATGTTTATAATACCTTCAAACACATTCCTGATTCCAAGTAAGTATCCACCTAAAATTTTTGTTTATTTTCATTGTGAAATAATGAGAAACCTGGGCCCTGTATTACAAAGAGTTGATATCAATCGCAACTTATTTGTGATCAATCACAACTATGGACATAAGAGATGGGAGACTGCAAAATTGTGATTGATTAAGGGACTTTATATTGATTCTGATCAATATCAACTCTTTGTAAGATGGGGCCCAGAATGGTCATTTTTTTCTAAATATGATACCATGTATTGTAGTCCATGTTTGGGACACATCATTTTCATTGTTACTTTTTGCCTATTTTGTGTACTACACTGTATTGAACTTTTATATTTCTATTGAGATGGGCGCAGGAGCAGTTACCCATGTTGCATTGCATTTTCTGGAGAGTGAATATGAAGAAAGCATTGTAGCACATCTATAATTTGTAAATCCTGATCTATATCACTCAGATATTGAGAAGCAGGATTAGGAATAAATCTGTAAACACACTTATAGGAAAGAAATTAGATTTATAAATCCTTTATTTTTCTTTTCTGTAGTCCTTGGGATGTTCTTCTTGGAGTTATCACAATCGTTGCTCTAGTTCTACTTACTGTAAGTCAATCAACCAGTTTGTCTTCACTTTTCCTATAATCATTAAGTATTATTGAACATCTCCTCTTAGACCTGAATTTGATGGTAGTATTTGAGTGATGAAACAATTTCCTCTGATTTTTGTACCATGATATAATTATCTAGTAGAAGCTGTATATATATGAGCTTAACACAGGTGTCCAAATAACAAAATGCTTTGAATAGATTCAAGATTTTTTTGTACAGGAACAAAGTTACATTGTCATTGCAGGAAATGTCATCTTTTACATACCCGGTACGGTATTTTAAAAATATTTTTATTTGTCATCTTGTGATTACTCTAATTTCCATAAATGCCCTATATGCCAGAGAAATCCTACAGAATTTGTTGTACAGTTTATGATGCAGAAAGTCATTTTGTTAACATTGTTGGACATTTATATTATCTATCAAAATAACTAATAGGTAAAAGGTAATATATATTAATTTTATTTTTACACATGTAAGTTGTTTTAGACCTTTCTCATTTGATGTATTCTCCAAACCTTTTATATCATCAGCTGATTCAAAAAGACACCATCGTTTGGGAAAAGAAAGGTTGGAAAGATGCTTCCATGGCAACCAAAGTTTTATGGAAGTTCTTATGGTTCATGGGAACAGGTATTAATCTCTCTCTTAAACTCTCATGTCATATTGTATGATATTGATTTCTAACTAGGGTTATTAATTTCTTTGTGCATAGAAATGATGCTTTAGAAATACAGTGTACTCCTTTTATTTCATTATTATTATCACAATTTATGAATCTGTTTTTAATTTTTGAGAAACTAATGACAAGCTGTTTATAGGTGCAAACAGGAATAGATTTTATTTTGAACTTTTGGTGGTTAATGCTTCTGTGCAAGTCACAGGTTTGAAAAAGTGTTTTGTTGTCACATGGGGATGTATTAATGTAGTAGCCTGATAATAACACTTTTTAATCCTTTGCAGCCCGTAATGCCATAGTTGTCGTATGTGGTATGCTAGTAGCTCTAGCTTTAGAGTCCTCAGGTCATGCTCATGTCATCACTGTGACAGGTCACATAAACAGTACTGGACTTCCTGCATTCAAACCTCCAGACTTCCATCAACCAAATATATTAGGGGTAAGTGGCTTTCCTTTGAATTACATGAGCGTTGTTGAATAATGAAGATGGATTGATTAAGATGAGAATGTGAAGACTTGTTTTAATCGTTTACCTGACTGCTGCTATGGTAACAGGTGTCGTACCTTGTGCCTTGGGTCTGCTGAGTTGATGTAGAATTTGGGCTCGCAAACTGCTTTCAGGAGAAACTGTCATTATCTTAATTCTGAAAGATAATTATGTCAGGAATACTAAGTCTTCTCCTGAAGTTGTTTGAATGCTACAAAATGAAATACAGAAAATTCTTGTGATTCTGTGTTGATCACTTTGTTTATTTACTTCTGAAATAAGTCTCCCTCTCCTACATTTTGAAATGTGCTGTCCTCGTTGGTTAGAGAAATGAAAGAAATTTTTCTTCCTCTAGTTTAATTATCAAATTTTGTTCAATCTACCGTAAGTTAAATGATTCTTCTAGTCATGTTTCAATTAATTCCTTCTCATTTTTTATTTCTCTACAGATTTTCAATATTGGCATTGCTTTAGTACCAATTATTGGATATTTTGAATCTATCGTCATTGGAAAAGGATTTGGTAAGCTGTAAATTGTTTGATTTTTTTTATTTGTCAGTGCAGACATTTCTTACCAGTTGTTTTGCCTCTTATTTCATGACCTCAATACAGTGTAGATGTTGTAATGTTTGTGTATAAATTCTCTTGTTCTCTATATGTAATCTGCTTTTGTAAAACAACTAGAAAGTCTGTGTATGAACAAATTGGTGCTTGCATTGCCCTATATGACAGAAATATATGAAATGAAATGTTTTCTTTGATATAGTATAAAACAAATGAAATCAGATTACTTTCTTATTAATGTCATTGAGGCTGTAAAACATGTATTGTTCATGTGTATTGAAGCTTCATCTTTTAGCAGTTAATCACCTATTTTTGTTTTCTATTTTACAGCTCGTCAAAGTAACTACAAAATTGAACCAAACCAAGAACTAGTAGCAATAGGTAAGTTTTTAATGTTTTGATTTATAGATGCTATAGTTTTTGTTGTCTTTGTGTTCATTATAATGAACACCTGACAATATTGTATTCATCTTGCATTATGCAGAACGTGAAATAAAGATATCTGGGGAATCAAGTTCAATGCTAAGAACCTGTATGCTGTTATCAGGAGATCTTGCTATTGTACAGTAGTTTAAGCTCTTTATCAAGATGATTATATTTTGGGCTGGAGTGCAAGGAAAGTTTGTTTTAAATCAAAGTCAATTCATATTCAGGAGCCTTATCGTGACTTTCATTGGTAGGATATTTGTTCCATTTTAACAGAACTTTTATTGTTGTGGTAAATCAGGGATAAATTTGTGTTACATGATATTCTTTCTTCTTAGGTGTGTGCAATATTGCAGGCTCTTTTGTGCAAGCATATCCAGTAACAGGTAGTTTCTCTAGGTAAGCGCCCACTCTAGTGTTTGAGATTTTGTTCATAATAAATCAGAAAATAAATGGCCATATTAAAACCAGGTAATAATGATCAGCAGTTTTTGTTATCGAGCTGATGGGAGACAGGGAGAAGGAAGTGAAAGAAAAAGAGGAGATTGGGAATAAATTTGGAAGAGGATTAGAAGAAAAAAATAAGTTTACCTACTTCTGAATCACTATACTCACTGTGCACAGTTGTTGTCAAGAAGTGCAATAGAGACAATGTACTTTTCAGATGTTTTGTTTGTTTATTTCTTACTTTTGGTAATACTGCTTTAAATTTAAACAGAGCAGTGTTCACAAGCTTGCATGTATCTTTACTGGTGCCTTGGTGATGTTTCCTAACATCCCTCTTAGTATTATCCTGTTCATCATCTATCCTCTTTAGGACCGCTGTAAACTTTCAGAGTGGAGTTCGTACCCCTGCTGCTGGTATCTTTACCGGTGCTGTGGTGATGTTTCCTATCATCCCTCTTATTATTATCCTGTTCATTATCTATCCTCTATAGGACCGCTGTAAATTTTCAGAGTGGAGTTCGTACCCCTGCTGCTGGTATCTTTACCGGTGCTGTGGTGATGCTTGCCTTAGCCTTCCTGACACCCCTCTTCAGATTGATCCCCGAAGCCACGCTTGGTGCAGTCATCATTGTAGCTCTTATTAAACTCATTCAGCTTCCAATCATCAAAAGACTATGGACTATTAGAAGTGAGTGTATCATTATCTCTTGAATTTAAGAAGTTTTCCAATTACTCTGTTCAAGTTTTGAATTTTAAGATAAATTTAGTAGGCAGCTTTGTGGATTGCTGGTATCACAAATACAATACATCTTTATTAGCTGGAAGCCCAGGAAGTCCAAATTTATGTTAGTGGTATGGGAAAGTGGATATTTTGATATACTGATAAAAGCTTAGAACATAATTTGTATCATGTGTAAAGGAAATAATTTGGAATTTGTCACATTAAGTGTTGAGTTTAATTTAAGTTTGGAGTAATACCTGTATTTACTTTGTCGCCCTGATTACATAAAATCTCATTCATTTATCCAAAAGATAGAATTTGGTATCCTTCAAGGTTTAGTAGGGTACTAAACAGCCATTTAGCACTAATGTATGTACCCAAAGCACAAGGAATAAATGTGTTACTTGAGGTCTATGTATTTTCTCATCCTGATGCTTAGAGTTGGATCTGGTTCCATACCTGGTAACTCTAGTAGCATCACTAGGCCTAGATGTAGCCTATGGAACGCTGATTGGCATAGGGGTAGATCTTGTGATCTTACTCTTCCCTGTAGCTAGACCATCTATCAAGATAGACTCGTCACAACAGATTAATGATCTGGAGCTTTCATCATCATCACACTCACAACAACTACAGGTCAGTCATCATTCAATCTAGTATACTGTCAAATCAAGTGAGAAGTGTGTTCTTCTGAAAAAGACAAGATTATCCTTACCTAATAAACCGGTTAACTAACATATTAAACTTTTATGCATACATTTTTAAAGGTAAAGACCAGTTATGGTCATGCGATTGCATTGTGAAAGAAACGTTGTGGAATTGATCAGAAAAGGTTGATCATCTAGCATCTAGCATCTGCAAGGTTCTGGAATCATCAAAATGATAAGGAATTTGGCCCATTCTACGTTAAGTTACAAGCACTATACACAGAAAGATGTATATGGGACTACCCTATATCTCTTATAGACCATGAGAGAAACAAATTTACCAAATATATGAATTAGTAGGCGGTTTCCGGCAAACTTGTTATCAACATGTATTAGTCAAAACATATTCTTTCACATGATTGGTAATGAGAGCTTCCATTTCATTTTTTGAAATTGGGGCGTTTCCAATACTGGTCTTTACCTTTAAACAAAGGTTGTTCTTGACAACCTGAAAGCTAACCCAAGGCTTGCCCAACATATAAGTAAATTATGCAGATTGGATTCCAAGTATTGTAGTTCATTTATTAATAGCAGGTTTATGGAATACCTTGTCACTATAGGTCCCAAAGAAAGATAAATCCATTAATTTGAATATATTCAAACCGGTCTATTCAGCTAAGCTAGGTTTGAAATAAATAAAAAGCATACCGGTAGTACTTTTTATACAATAGATTAAATCAAAGAATGTTGGTGTATATCGGATAGTATTTCACTCTTGTTTGCACACTCAGGTGGGGGCGGAGTCTATTGCCGTGGTAACTGTAGACAGTAGCATCCGTTATCCATCTATCGATTACATCAGTGAGCAGATCACAGAACTTAGCTCCTCTTTAGACCATCCTACCAAACTAGTCTTGGACTTCTCCCGTGTTAATATGATAGACTACACAGTGGTCCAGGGCTTGTCTGATCTCATGGTAGACCTGAGAAGAGCTGGAGTTGGAGCTACTTTCGCCAATGTCTTGGTGAGTTTAACCTATCCTCCCATTTTTATCATTCATCTAGTTTACATCCATGCAAGATATTTTATTCTTAGTTTTCCCATGTTTAAAATAGCATCAATATTGAAGGTTAAATTTTCTAATAGTATATTTTTGATGACTGTAAACTTATGTGTGGTATTGAAGCATAAAAATAAAAGGTTAGCCATCAATATCAGTAACTTCCTGATCTTAAAAAGTGGTGAATATTTCTATGTTAATTTATTCGCTCTCCTCTACTATGATTTAATGAATTTCTTTTTGTTCATTCATCCTCATTTCTCTTTGTGTTTTCTGTTCCGTCTTTGCTTAGCCTTCAATCAAGGAGCAGCTGAATAAAGGTGACATTTACCAGCTTCAAATGTTCGACTCCGTTCAAGATGCTATCTGGAGTCTAGCAGAGAACACTGTGGAAGATCTTGAGCCTGATAACAATGGTGATGTGAAGGCCTAGCTACATTTGTCTACATCATCAGTCCTCGTATCGTTCGATTTGAAATCATTCCAGTTAAACCCTTTTCATTCTGTGAATGGCTCGAGCTGCCTGAATTTCTAACATCATCATCATCTTTATCATTTATCGTCCATTTTCCCAAGCCGTGGGGTTGGATGTTCCATTCCTTGATGGCCTTTCTCCTAACCTTCCAATCTTCAGCATCCACCTGGATGTATCTACAGTTTGTGAGAGAGAAGCTTGTGTTCTTGAATTCTAGACAAGCTCATCAATTGTGAAGTTTGATGAAACATTTCTCTGAAATCTTTGTGAATTTTGAATATGATTGCAAACTGGATGGCTCAGTAAAGTTTGAAGGACAGATTGAAAAACCACATTACCCATTAATGAAGCATAGTGGCTTTTAATGAATAAAATATTGCATGTGTTATCATTTAGGAGCTCCATCAGTGTTGAGTCTGACAGACATGAGCGTTATACAAGAACCTACTTTTGTTAGTATCATGATATATATATGTTCCATGCATACAGGATGGAACATGAAGTACTGCATGATCTACAACAGTAACTGTGCTCGTCTCTGATCTACGTTTATTGTTAAGAAAAAAATTCTTTAGCAATTGAAATATTACCATCTTTTCTTTTGGTCAGGCAGTATTTCATACATTAATAGTATGAGTGATTCTGAGGTTGATAAGTCTTTCATGGAGATGTTATGCATCAAACCTTTGATTGTTGGTAACCGAAATTGTATAGGTTATTGTATTATTAATATATAAAAAAGTATGTGTATTTTTTAAAAACATATATCACATTAGCATCACTATTTTTATAATATAATTTTTTTCCTTTTGTATCCTGATAATAGCATTGTGACCTACTTTTTGAAAATAGATGTATAATAAATCTCATATTTATAATTTTATACATGTTCATGTAAGAGGCATCTTCATTTCCCAATCTAAAACTTGGAAATATTGAACTATATCTGTTGTGTTCCTTTTATAAAATGATTTTGATCAATATGTTTCTTTTTATATTTCAACAAAAAAATCAATGCACATGTAGGATGTAACAATTTTTGGTGTATTTTTTTTTTNTTTTTTTTTTTTTTGAGGGGGGGGGGGTATTTGATGGCAACGGATGAAATTGATCTTAACACTTAAATGTTAATGCAAATGATTACTTAGAATACTGTAAAGCTTCAGGCCTGTAAAGCAACATATTACAAAACTCTTTACAACTGGAGACCATAATATGCACTATATCATACAGTGGGCTCCTGTGATCTAGACAGTTTTAATGTGTGCTCCTCTATGATTATGTAATGTACATATTTCATGATATAAAATATTTTGAAAAAAAAAAAAACAAGTCAAAAAATTAAATTTTGCTACATTTTATAAAGAATAAATAACAAAGTGGAACTTGTCTCGTTTTTTGGCTCTCTCTCTTTCCATGTAGTCATAAGTATGAATAGAGCTTTATTCAATCATGGCATGGTGTTCTGCCATTGAAATAAAAACTATTAGAGGGTTATAAATGAATTACAGGCCCCCTAAACATCTACCCCTCGCAGCAAGGATTTTTTTTGCTGTCCCAGTCCTTCGTATCTATTTGTTTACACCAACATTTCAGTACAAGGTTTTTTCCTGATGAGTTTGATATCACAAGGTATCACAAGGTCCTCTGCACTTTCATTATTCAATATACATTTTGGAAGTCTTCCAAGTTGTCTTCAAGCATGACACTGGACTGCAACTGAGCAATCCATCATGTGATTTCATTGTCGCTACATTGCCCACCGTCCAATTGTTAGATCCTGTAAGCAGTGACATATGGTGCTAAGGTTTTTGCTAGTCAGCATCATCTTTGCTTCATTCCCTTGATCTCCTTGTTCATTGTCATAGCAACTAGAAGAGCAATCATTCCTATGGTGATGGCTAAGAGAGTTACTACAGTCACTGCTAAGCTATGCCTTTCCTGTCCTACTGGCATTCTGAATTCAAGTTCTCTGTAGGTTTCCTGTGTAATGAAGAAGAAAAGAGATGCACCAGTACACCAAGAATAGTCTAGATAAGAAGATTTAAATACCAGATACAAAAACATTATCTCAACTAAATCTTAAGAAGATGTAGAGGCAGAATATTCTTTAGAATTACATGTACATAGATTTAGATCGAAAGAAAAGACACAAGAGTTCAAGAAATGCAGAATACTAGTAGAAAGATGATACAATCATACAAGTATTTGGGAATGTGCGAGCTTCGGAAGAAAAGAAAAATGATGAGTGAGAAAGAGAGAGCATGAGGCAGAGAGAGAGACAGAAAGGTTGGGAGAGAACTGATGATTGAAAGATAACATCAAAAGAAAAACTTGGAACTTGTAAAGCTTATTGAAAGACAAATCTTTGAGATGATAATATAGTGACAGAGATTCCACAAGGCTCAAATGAGATAAGAAGCTGGGTTCAATACAAACCCACGCACTCACCATGGTATAATCCAGTGGTGTCCAGGCGCAGAGCGTGTGATTAGCTGCTGTACACGGTGCTTGGATCAATCCTGTGTCATTAGAACAAGCATCTGATGGGCACACTGGATATTGACATGTAGAAGAAAAGACAACCTTGTTGATAAACTGCTATTACTTTTCAATCAATCAATCAATCAATCATTTATTCATAAAAATATGATCAAAGCAAATAAACATTCATACAACAAAAGAATGAAAATTTGTATAAATGCAAAAAGGAGAACACTCTAGTGTATGAGATATTTTCTACTAATTCAACAATTCACCAGAAAATAGAAATATCAAATGAATTACCAAAATATAAATATATATAAAACATCAATCATAGTGCAAGTTTTCATTAGTTACTCTTGACAATTACATGTATGTTTGCTTTTCTTTTGATAAATGAACAATATTTTCTGTTCATGCAGTGTTTAGTTACATGTTGCTTAATAATTTACTCACTTTACTATCAATTCTACCTCCCCTCACCCCCTCTTGTTGCAGTTTTGTATACATGCCCTTTATGTACTAAAAATAATTGGAGTTATGAGAAATAAAATCAATGAATACAAAAAATATGTACAGCATGCAGTCATCAGCTCAATACATGCTTCAAAGACTGTTGGAAAAAGTTAAGATGATATTCAGAACAGATGAGCTTTAGGCTTGAGTAACGATCATTTTTATGTTAGGTTTAGGGTTATAGATACCGCATCATATCCAAGGTTTGTGCGAAAGAGTTGGATAAGGGTTCTTAAAAAAACAGACCACTGAGCAATTGTCTCCAGAGCACTACCGTATATAAAGTCTAGTCAGTCTTTGGCTCAAAGTCCTACCTCCACCTACCTGTGCAGTGCATGAAGAGCTCAGGAGGTGGCAGATAGACCTCTGCATGATTCTCATCCGGGTCATAGGATGGTGCATGGTACCTGAGATGAACTGGTAGATCGATGGATGCAGTCATGTGACCAGTCATGTGATCACTGGTAGATGGTTTGATGTGAGGCGGTGTATAGATAGCTATGGTGTGGTTGGGAGAGAGATGTTCAGGTTTCTCTACATCTATCTCATCAAGGGTTAATACCTTAAAGGAAACAATATAGGATGAACGATGTATGTTTAATAAGTGATGGGTGAAACAGAATTAGTAATACTCAAGAATTATGTTAATTTTGTTACTGGGTGAAAAGTTGAATGCATGATGAAATTTCAGAGAATAAAATGTACAAATACAAAAAAAAACAAGGTTGGTATAATATATTTCATATTGACCTGCAATTTAATCACGTTTGAAGTTTGCTCCTGTGTTAACACAAGGAACCAGCGGGTTCCTGTATAAGAATACATGATTGACAGAATTCGGTGAGGCATTTATATTAAATCATTATAGCCTATAATTTGACACTATAATTTGACACATCAAAAAAGTTTGAAAAGCTTTGGGTTGTCAATACAGATTAAACAGACACACGTATATACTCACCGCTGGGGCACCAAATTCCTGCAATGTTTTGAGTTGATAAGGATCAACATACATCCCTTCAGGTATGTGTTCTAGGAGCATAAACCTACACTGGTCACAGGAAGACTCAACAACAGCACTCATATTGGTTAGAACACTCCTGACAGAGAAAACATATAAAGAGAAGAAAATTGTATGAATAGCTTTCAGATGAAAGGGAATTCAAAATCAACAACTTAATTCATTATTATTGATATTATCATTTTTTATCTGTAGGCCTTATTATCTACATTGAAGTATACTATCATTGTTTTCAATCATCATTATCATCTACAAAACAGGTATTGTTGAAGTTAAAGGTTGTCAAACTTTGCAATATATATATATATATATCAGTTCAATATTTACAAATTGTATTCTGCCCTATAAATTATCAGTAATATAAAAACAAGGCCAAATATATTCAAGGTGAAGTATAGGCTTATCTATCTTATAAAGTTCAATATATTGCACAACAATATTCTTATAATCTTTTTTATTTCAACAGTCTTGACTTATACAGTCAAATAATAGTAGTTTCAGTCTACCTGTGAAATCCTTGATTTGCACTCTTCCTGGATAATGTCACATCAAAGGTTGAGAGAAAACATGGTGGTTCACTGGAAGGCACACCTAAACAAAAAAGCACAACAAAACGTTTTATGTTCAGCTAGGCTAATGCCATATAGCGCTCATATAAGAGGCGGACACTGCAGGAGCTACACAAGAAGCCATCATCACCATAAACTTAAATCAGCCTTTGGCTGGGATGTGGCACTAACCAGTATTCAGTAAAAGCGTTTATGACCCCAGAGCCTTATTTAAAGCTATTGTACTACTTGTAACTTCTTGCTTCCTTTATATATAGAAAACTTGGTCTTCCCATGATCTTCTTTTTCTTATGTTAATTGAGAGCTGAGTTAATAAGCCACCTGTCATTGACCACGCTGTGTGGTCTAATCCCTTTTGGCTGAACTAGTACAGCCGGCCTTTAAGCAGGAGCAAAAAAAAAATGATTGCAAATTTACATGCCCCTCCCTACATAACTGCTAGCCATGATGATAATGATCGTAATTATATTGATCATTATTAGGGATTATTACCCGTATCAGACATCTGAGCAGGTTTTACAAAATCATATTACACGTACTTCTTGTAATCCTGAAAGAGCTAATCAGTAAATATAACATCATACTATCCTCTCATGAAAAATCCTATTAATGGACTAATTTACGTGTTAACAAAGCAGGAAATAATAAAAGTCTCATATTCACCGCGCCTTATTCATTTTCGTGCACTTGCACTTTGAGTGCACTCTTTTGTGATGTAACATATCACACCAAAGCACTGTTTAATGCTACACGAGTACGATTAGTAATGAGGATGTATAATAAAGAGAAGGGGGAGAAGGAGGAGGAAGAAGAAGAAGACTTAATAAATTAACAAAAAAGTAACTTAAATGTATTAAAAAGGGTTTGATATGTGATTCACATCAAATGACGATTTACATCATCCATTATCATTTATGTACAGAATATAAATTATTGTCTAATTTGCCTTGATTCGTAATACTATAACAGCATAATTATGTTTACTTCATGTTTCAATTCACAATTACAAGCAAAATTATTTATCATGACATAACTAGAATATATAAGGCTATAATATTCAGGCAGCTCACCTTTTGACAATCTTTCATAAGAATTTTCTAAAGCGTAGCAGACGACACTTCCTCCAAGGCAAATGAAGAAAAGTATCATCAACAAGGTAGATATTCTTTTGCAGCAACACGCGCACAGAGGCATCATATCTAACACCATTTTTGAAATGTACTCGACTTTTAAGAGGAGTATGTCTAAATTCACAAGTTGCTAGATATAACCTTGCAATGTAAATCAAAGTTCACCGTCACTAAAAGTGTCATTTTCAACGTTTTTCTTCTGCGACCGTCGACCGACTCATGCAGTGAATGCATTCAGCTTAGCTGCTCTGGGCGATATCGAAATGAAATTACAGATAGCGCCCTCTTTCGTTCATTGCATTATATTCCCAATTGAGTTCAACATGGCGGAAGGAGACGACTGGGAAACCTTAGAAACGTTGCTTAGTAAGTGAATTCCTCTTATCATGCTAAAAATTGTTATTGGGTGTGACATTCAATTGAGATTTGCATTCATTCTGATGTGTGAAAATTCAATTTCTGTTTATTATATGGCATTATGAGCCAATTGATGCTCCACTTTGCCAACGCCCCCTCGATGTTTTCTCTCTCTCTACTAGATCTACTCTAGCTAGCTCTCTCTGGCCCCATTTATTTTTGGTAGTGCTGCACTGTGTTGGTGACTTGGCCATTGACCATTTTTGTTTTGGGAATTATCCGCCATTATAATTCTGTAGATCTAACTCACATATATTTTGGATGATATATAAGATCTGGATCTACAGATTTAGACCCCCTAGGTCTAAAATTAAAAAGCAATGGAGAATTAATTTTATTTCAACATGTTGAAATTGTCATGACTTCATGTGATTGTGAGCAGCGATCACAAAAAGATGAGCGAGGTAAATTTTCTTTATTCTGTAAATCGATGGGAAAGATTGCCTTTTGCGATAGCCACCTAAAATCTGAGCTTAACCCTATTCCTATCCCTAACCTTAACCCTAACCCTATTGTGTTATGTTTTATAATGGACTATTTCATATTAGAATCTAGATCTAATCATTCTATTTTCTAAGCAGTAAGTATAAGCATTAAGCTGCATCCATATTTTCTTTTCTTCAATTTGGGTAGCTGTCGCAAAATGAATTAGTCTTCCCAATCAATGCGATACTGCATGATGCATATCTAATAATATATTGATGCATCTACTGGGGCTACATTATAGGATTTTCTCAGGCGAGGTATTCATGCAGTGATGAATCGATTTCATGTCTCATTATTGTGTTTATTTATAATCGTTTAAAAAGTCATTTGGGCTTGCCTTGGTGATTATATGATATTGATATATAAAAAAATGCCTTAATTGACACCCATCTATACCCCTGCATGAAGAAGCAGGTAAACAAACCCTGAAATGTGTCTGAAATCACCCCTTCCCTTGCAATCAACAAACTTTGCACACGGGCTTCGGAATTCGCTAGTGGACTCAAGATTCTTTCTTCTCACTTTAAAATCTGTTAAGTAATTAAAAATTGAAATGAAATATGAGTTTTTGATACCTGAGTGATACAGATGTGTTTACCTAATTGTTCCTGACGATAATTAGTGAAGATGAGATTTACATTATAGAAACACTGACCTCTTAAGAAGTTTCGAGAGTTTGTGATGTTGGTTGCGGCTTAAATGCAAAAACATTCTGTTTACACGTATTGCCGGGAACTCCCACAGGTGCGCCTTTTTATACTAATTTAGCTACAGTACATTCGTCCGGTGACTTTTGAAAATAAATACTCTTGTCACAAATATTAGGTTTCTATGATAACAATAATCAGTGTACTTCAAATGGTCTCTTTTCTCCTCCCCATAGTAATATACTCTGGATCAATCCAGGGTAATTATTTATAGCTGTTGTAGAAAGTCCCCCAGGAAAAGCTCTTTGCAGATACCGTACAAGGTTTTCTTATCAAATATTAGATAGCATTGTACATGCATTCATGGATAACTAGGTGAAGGCACATTCTCCAACTTCTGTGGGAGCTTCAAAGGAGGAAGATAAACCAGCTGCACTTCCAGGGTTTGTGGTTCACCAGCGACATTTTAGATTCATATTTAAATAATTGTCTCACATATTTTCAATCTTTGAAACAGATAAAGCAACTAACCCATCTAATAGGGATGATGACTGGGAGTACATAATGAACTTCTGTGACAGAGTCAACTCAGAGTTAGAAGGGTGAGTATGCATCATTATGTCAATATCAGTATGGTACTCGGGTAAATGGGATTATTGAATTCAAAGACTCAATGTAGCCTTTTTTCATAAAAGTTAGCCATTTGGATCACAATTAACCCATTGCTTACTGGAACCTGGTGGTCCTTGTGTTAAGTCTATAGGAATTAGAGAATTCAGTAGTCAACAGGTTAACATTTAAAAAATCATTGTGACTAGTTTCCTTTCAAAAAAGAACTTCTGTGACAGAGTCGATTCAGAGTCAGAAGTGAAAGTAGTTCAATCTTAAAACAATTATCTATTTTATCATAGGTCTCTGGAATCAATATATTTTTCAGGCTGAAAGTGCCTTTTCGTTAACCAAGTTG
>BEXV01001916.1:34737-78560 GCA_003118195.1 Hemicentrotus pulcherrimus | reverse complement strand
GGGGGGGGGGGGGGGGGGTGCGGATTTTTTTCTACCCCCCCCTAAAAAAAAGTTTTTGCTCATTACGCCACTGCTCCCCTGTCCCTCGAATTTCGTCCCACCCCCCTGGTCATGAAGAGAAATCACCGCCCCTGCTGTGATGTAACACATCTCGAAAGCGTTTGGAGAGCTCTTCATGTCCTATGCCAGGGCTGTATTTAAGCGATTTGTAATTGATTATAATCATCACTTCGAATGTTTCCAGGCATTGAATTTTGATAAAATTATCCAATCAAAGAATCACCTTTGCAATAATGAAAATAAAGTTAGTTTTTTTTTAAATGTTCGCACAGCTACTTTAACCCAGTTGCCCAGTTAAAACCGTTCATCCAATATCTTCCCCTGCGACAATTTCGCTAAAGGTATATGGAACACGATCAGAACCCTTTTTTCTGGAAAAATCTACCACCCTATCGAACAACCCATAGAAATCATGTTCAAATTACGTAACAGTGAAATAATTTAAAGAGGTAAAAGGCTTTTGAAATTGCCTTATATTTTGATTATCGAAAGTAGTTGCGATTGTGTTTAGGGTTGTCATTGGCATTAGGTTTTAGGTAAGGTTTAGTGCGAAGATTCGGTATAACGTTGGATACAGTGTCGGGAGCAATTGTAACAGGAGCAATGGGCCCAAGCCTTCTCAGATATTTGTTGTTATTGATACTGACAATCAAACTCATACCATTCACGCTATCACTAAAATTTCACTTACATTCTCTCTTTTCTATCCTCACTTTCATTTTTGTTCACCCATCTAATGTTATCCCCTTTCTCTCTTGCATAAAACATAATCTTTAGGACCTAAAATGTACAACTACAGTAAACTGTCTAAATAAAACAAAAGTAATCCTTTCTTCATGTTCTTTCTATGCTCTCAGTTTTATTTCTGATAGTGTTATCTTTCCGTGCTTGACAGAATAATATAATCCATTTTTTCGTTGATTTTTGTTTTCGAACGCAACAACAATGCACAGGCTTCCTACGGCTACAGTTATGAGAGACAGACATCTACGTAGTGAAACATATATAAGTCAAACAAACGCGCGCGGACACACACACGCACGCAATTACATTTCGGTGTTTGACTTTGCACAGTTTTGGCCACCAACATTTTGGGGCTTGATTAATGACACAAGTTTCACAAAGGGAGCGAGCTTGGAACAAACACAAATATTTATGACGTGGGGTGCGGATTTTACTGGTATATTCGGTGATTTCACAACTATAGTTTACTTTCTAATCATACTGTGGTTTCGATACACATTCATGCTTTTATATTACAGCCGTCCTCCGAGCTTGGAGAGGGATTACCCAAATAACATATCTCCATCTAGTGTCTTAACTACATTTTTACAGATTTCACAAACGTTGGTCGAGTAACAAAAATAAATTTACTAAACTTCCATTTCATTATTACATTAATATCTGACATAACTATATGTATATTGTCAAGTTCATTAATCATATAAGCAGACTTCATACTAATTTCATATTCACGTCAGTATACTACATGTATTTTATGTGCATTCAACAGCGCCATATTATATATCATTTCTATTAAGTTTCTGTTCCTTGGTTCTTTTTTTTTGTCTACACTTTTTTCAGAAAGGTAAACAGTTGTGAATACATCACATGTTTCACTCGCTCAAGTTATAACCAATTTCCCTTTGCTCTGTATTATAAAAAACGTAGTGGACTTTGTCCTTTCCTTTCAAAAAGTTATGGGAGAGAGAGAGGTAAAGACAATATTTAGGAAAGTTTAAACCATTCTGACACTGTGCCTTACTCGCTATTAATAAAACTAGATACAAAAACCCCAGAACTTTTGTGCAAGAACTTTAAACAAATCAACAAACAAACAGAACAAAATGGTTTAAATTATCTATCAATTAAAAAATATGCCTAAAATACTTGAGTGACAGTCATTATATTGCACAAGTATTAAAATATATAATCGTAGAGTGATGTCATCTTTAAGCTCTTTATATGACACAAGATTTAATTTACAAAACAATGAAATCAATATATTTCTCTTTTAATGAAAACTCTTTTAGATTGCACTGATGGGAAAATGTGATAGAAAAGTAAAGTTTGAATGCAGTGATAAATGATATATCTATGCGGGTATGTAACAAAAAGCACCGATTACCAAACCCTTTAACAATGTCAATATATATATTGACAAATCAACAGCTAAAGAATGGTAACAAACTTAGGAAATATAAAGAGAGTACAAAATACCATTAAATTTACTTTAACAAATGAAATATAATAAGTTCCTCCCTATTATTTTCATTAACACACAATACTTGTATCTATCACATATTTGTTGCATTCTATTTGAGTTTCCCTTTTTGAAAATAAAAGAAGAATTTCAACTAAAAACAATTATTTGTTTTCCTATATGTATTTTAAACATCCATCAGAAAAAATGTTTATTGAGTTTGTTATCTCCATTCCTTTAAAATTCATCTACTGCATTCATCTTGCTAACAGTATAGAAAATAATAAAACTTGTCATTTGTATGAAAAAGAAAGACAGAATCTGTTGTTAACCTTTGACTACATCACTCTTAGCCTGTGCCATGTATGACTCAGATGTCATTTATCTTTTCATGACATCGAAGGCCCTCTCTTCAAAATTGAGAAAAAGTGCAAACCCGCCATAATTCATAGAATCAAATGGAGAAGAAAAAAAAGGATGACAAACATCCGAAATAGCCAAGATATATATTCTATTCCATGTTATCTTCAGAAAAGTTGAAACCTGGTATCAACCACGATATTGAATAATTACACACAAAAATATCTAGACATTGTTTAAAATTGCAGCAGATAATTCCATCTCTTAGTCATCAGTCACTATTCTGTTAATTCACAGGAATCATAACCTTTTTGCTACCCTTTCTTTCCTAATATCTCAATAGTTTGATAGAAACACTATGTTTTGAGTAATAGTAAATGCTAGCTAGCTCGAAATCAATTGACTTTTCAATTGAAATAGGAAGAGAAAGACACATACATTCTTCTTCAGACATTCAGCATATTTTCATCTACCTAATCATCCCCTCCCTGCATAAATCGAGCAGAATATACATAGTGCATTTGGAATTAATTTACACATAAATTAAAGTTCATGGTGAAATTTATCTGACATTAAATAATATTATACAAAGTCTACAGTTAATATATATATTTATATATTTATCATATTTACATGATACTAAATGTAGCATCCATAAAATTTCAGTTTTTGTCCTGCATGCAAGTGAACATCGAGTCTACAATGACAAATTTATTACTACTTCTAACTTGGCCTTTGGACTAGCGATCACACTTATATACAAGACAGAAACTTGACTTTACATGGACACCTATCTGCTTCTTCATCATGAGTTACAATACATCTTTTTGAAAAACATCATTGCCCATTCTAAAAAGAGGTCCCAAATTATCATATGATCCTCTTCAAGTATAGCGCCATGTTTTTTTCTTTTTTTTACTGTGAAAGTCCAAAGGATGAAAATTTACAGCATTCAATCATGTGAACTGCACAGAGAAAACAAAAATGATCACACCCCTGCTTGCCAAAATTATGTATTCCCAGGAGTACAAAATATTGGCTACAGACAAGTGTAGAATTCAATGAAGCAGGCAGGTGATTCAAATATAATGCCCATATCCCACTCCTGACACCAAAAAATGCACATCTGTCTCTGGAATGGTAGTTTTCCAATTCAACAAATTTCCTTAAAGCCTGAAGGTATAGACCAGTGTATTGGGTTTTTTCAGCAGCTAAAGAAAGCTTTATGTAACAAACACAGAAAAAAAGGTTTCTTTAAGATGAAGGACTTCGGAATCATGGCTGAAATCTCATATCAATTATCTCACAATGCACCGTTTAAAAGCCTTTATAGTCCAATTGAACATTTCCTGTTGCTAATGCATCAAAATATATGTACAAATATTAAACTGAAAAGAAGAAGAAATGAATCCCAACCTTGATATCAGTTATTGCACAGCTTTTTGAGACTTGCACTATACCTACAGAATAATGGGCTTTATGGCAAGCCAAAAGCAGTCTTTGCCACCCTGTGTCATGCTCTTCATCTCAGAAAATACCTCTCAGAATTAAATGGTCCCTTGCAAACTGGGCATGCACCAGCAAAAAGGGAGGGTAATAGGTGAAATCTGCGAAGTATGAGCAAGGGTACACTAATATTGTAGTGGATCAAATAGTTTTGCGCAACCCAACTGCACAAGGTTGATGTAATTCATCCTGTTCGTTTTACCATAATAATGTCATTGATGTGACATTTTCATCCCCCTCCCATTACATATTGTATCACCAATGATATTAGCTTTTCAAATACTAAAATGATATTTTGTTGTTCTGCAAATAATGCTATAATCATGGACATTGAGTTCCATAGAGATTAACTTATCTGGGCAAATCTGTTTCGATATCTTAATTCAAAATCTGCCCAACTGTACAAAAAATCAGGTGGGGGCAAACATTTTATTTGCTTTGCACTTATATTGTAGTCAGTATTTTATTATACCTGTAGTAAGTATTTTATTTGCTATAAAACATTAACATCTTCTGGCATTAAGAAGGAAACCCAAACAAAAATATGTGTACTAAGGATATGTTTAAGAAAAAAATGTTAATGCTGGGATAAAAAAATGCATACATAATAACAATTTTGCATAAAAACTGTGTATAGCACATCTACAGATATCGTGATGGTGGGAAAAAAATGAGTTAAAAAGTAGTACATGTGAACAAATGTGAATTTGTCCGAGAATTTGAGCTTGTTTCGGTGTTTGTGCCCTACAATATAAACACTAGTTGTCCGACAACGATGGCCGAATTTCGATATACATGTACAACACTAAGCACACACATGATCTTAAGCTTCCACTGGCAGCACACATAGCATACAATAGGTTAAATGGCTTTTGTCTATTTACATGGCAAAATAGCTGTTTTATGGCATTCATATCTTTTATAGTTTCTTTGACATTTACATGTACATATCACTTTTTTTTAACAATTTTTTCGATAAGCTCTTTCTGTGACACTCATATTGCATTTCCCACTACTTGTATATGTACAGACCCAATTTGGGCATTGCTGGGGTGTCACTGTGGTGTAAAATACACCAAGGGTTTCTAATGTGGTGTTAGGAAGGTGCTGATTTTAACTGTCAATTAGCACTTGAACATTCGTGAGATTTGTACTATCACTAGCACTAGCACTAACACAAAATGAGTACCTTCATTGAAAAGTATTAACAAGTATTTCTACATTATATTAATACAGTCAAATCTGCTTTAGCGACCACCTGTATAGAAAGACCACTTCTCTATAAAGATCACATCTTTTGGTTACCTTTGTAATGTGTTTAACCATTGAAACATGTTTTAAAGGAACCTGTACATAAAGACCACTTGCTCTTAAAGACCATCTGCTCATGAAGACAGCATTTCTTGTTTCCTTGGAGCAGTCTTTACATACTGGTTTCACTGTACAAATTCTCAGGAAGGTACTGTAGCTTAGCAATACGTACTGTAGGTGTATCTACATGAACAACCATTGCTTTGTTAAAAAGCAATGGTTGTTCATGTAGATGTTCATGCATCTTGCTACAAAATGGTCATCCTTCCTCCATTTAGGATCATCTAACTTGGGCAGCCATCTTCACGAGTCCAACTTCCAATTTCTTGTGAATGTCTGCCTGACTAGCTATCTCAGCAAGATTAGATGATAGCTTACCAGCCAGAGGTGGTCTTTTGTTGTGATAGAAAAAGCAGTGAACTTTCATGGGTGGGCTACCACATCAACTGAGCTAACAGATAGAATTTGTTTTTTTTCTGAACTTTGGCATATTGTTAATCAAATTCCAAGTTGTCCTTCAGAACACTTTCGGGGAGACTGAACTACAGTGGATCCTCAGGTTTATAAAAGACACATCTTTGTACCAATTATCATGTTTTATGATGTGCTTTAAAGGCCCACTGCACTACTTGTAGCTACTTGCGCCCTCTATATAACAAACAGTGCCTAATCGGTGACCATTGGTCCCCCATCATCCTCTTTTTCTTATGTCAACTGAGAGCTGAGTTGATGAGATAACCACCTGTCCATTGACCTTGCAGGGCACTCTAATCCCTCCTGTAAACTATGGCAGATAAGCTTTAAACCAAAGAACCCCTAAACAACTTCACGAGCCATCATAAACCTGGGTCCTAACACCACACCAATTACCACTCTTTAAATATACCACATGTAGACCTACATTACTTACATACTGACCATCGATTTAATAGACCCTAGTTTCACTCCTCATCAGATTCGGAACTCCTGATTTCTGTTTTGTAACAGGCTAACATGAACACTGACCATCATCAACTTCAGAAAAAAATCAAATGAGCAACCTTCATTTCTCAAGATGGCTTTTAAAAGCATCTCCCACCAAAATGTATGGTTGCTGAACAGAGAGGGCGGTCAGAATTAACTCATTTCTCAACCTCAAGGCTGTTACCTTGGGCCATGAAACCTTGTTATAAATAATAATTGCTCGATTCCATTTTAAATTTGCTGACGGGGAATTAAATGCCCTGATTTCAGTAGCCCACATCTAGTTTTATGAAACGGGGCTGTCAACTCTTTACAGGCTTTGGTCGACGATTGAAAAAAGTAATGGAGTGCCTCAGTCAACATTTGTCACACCTGCAGTGTATACTTATATGTACGTATCAGATAAGCCAAAGACTATGGCGTTCTAGTGAATAAAGAGTTGAACAGGTACTCATGTACATTATCCTACACTATTCTCTTTGATGAGGATGATGACGATGATGATCTTGATTAAGATGGCTAGCTGTTGGGTTGAAAGGACAATGGTCATTGTCCTTAAACTGGTATCTGTGTAGCACCTACTCCTGAACGCCTAGCCAGCTTTGATCTGGGAATGAGAATGGAACAAAAGACTTAAGTAATATAACAGATTATATAACTCACTTTAGAAATCTAGCTATCTGATTGGTAGAAATTGGAGTCGTGATTTTAGCCATGCGCCGCCTACTAGTCAATAGTCTTTTAAAAAGTGCCCTCATACCCGCCTACCAGTCAATAGTCTTTTGAAAAGTGGCCCTTATACTGCGATCCCCATAGGTTTATGTGTTAAAATTGTCCTTGAGCCTACAGAAACAGCGATGCCTCTCATAGCAGTCAAAATATAATACGATCATCAATAGCATTAACTCCTACCTATCATACTCCCCAAAGTAAATGATGTGATATTAGACAAATGGGGAAGAAAAACAAAGATTGAGCGAGAGAATGTGATAAGATGGTGGAACAAGTAAGAGAATGCTGGAGAAAAACTGACAGAGATACACGGATAGGAGACAATGAATGTTAATGAGGAAATAAACCTAAATATGTATAAGATGAAACAGATAGAGCAAAAATATTTTTAAATAAAGAGAGAGAGAGAGAGAGGGGGGGGGATGATAATGATTAATATATCAATATTTTCCACTTAGATAATGTATCAATATTTTCCACTTAGTAATGTGCCGCGGGATTCCATATCCTTAAACTGCTGGCGAACAGAGCAACAAGACCAAGCTCTGTAATTATTTGGATCTCTGTCCAGTAGTGCCGTGTTTGTGCCATCGAACTGGATCGACCAAATCAATTGATTCATAATGCAATATTTTTCCCGTAACATGAGAGTAATTTTAATAGTTTCATACTATTCATTAAATGTAATGTTAACTGTTATTGTATAATTGTTTTAAATGGGGCATGCTACAAGAGTCCTATCTTGCACCCCGGGGCAACGTGTCTGACACGGCCGGTTGTAGCAACTACTCCGAAGATCAAGATTACATTAATCTTGATCTAAGGAGACACAAACGAACGAACTTCGATAATAATTACCTGATGGAGCCGGCAAGTAGAGGATTGAAGGCATAGAGCCAGTCGAAGACATCCTTGTCTCCTAGAGTCTGAAGCAGGAAACCTCGTTACTTGGTGCAAACCGAGAATGTGTTTGGTGTCTGTTGGGTAAAGAGAGGATAGGGAGGGGGTTGATAAGACGACCACAGTAATCAAACATGTTTGTTGTCCTTGACGTTATCTTCAAGCACTATGTACCCATTATGACCCATAATCATGGGACCTGTGCAACAATAGAGGGCGGCACATGTGGATCGCCCCATGAAACTAAACCAGATAAACCTGAAAGCTTGTCGTTCAAAGACGGTTCAAGATCTCAATAATTGCATTAAAAAATCTAAACATTATCACAACCAGATAAACAAGGTTATTCCTTGGCAGTAGGGATCGGGTAGGAGGGTACACACATATGTACCTGCCCAACCCCCATGGTTTGTTAACTGATGGTGGCAGGGGTGTTAAGTGACCAGCTTTAGTGTCAATGCAGTGTCATTCACAGAATCACTAAAGAATTTTGGGCACTCTTACTTGTCAACTTCTACATCTCTTGAGGTCATGTAGAAAAGCACTGATTATTTCAATCCAACCAGCTTCAAGTCAGCTTATTAATAGCTCAAAACCATCCGCATTGCAGACTACGTTTGATCGAAAAAATAACATCTTGCAATTTTAATGTGATTAGGGGGCATGATGGGCACAGAAATACTTGGAGACAGTCACTGAACAAAATAACACAATTATAAACACATTCTTATATATGTGTATGAATTTGTCATTTAAAATTAAATATTATTATTATTATTATTATCTGCTTGCTTAATTTTTTTTCTCCCTGGAGAGCAATGAAGAGAATGATGCATGAGAAGAAAAAAAAAAGTGGCTCAAAGCAAGCATGGACAATAAGGCGAGCGCTGACGCGGCATTCTTGATCTTGATGTGCATGATGGATAGAATTTTGTCTTCTTTAATGAAGTATCAAACAATTAAACTTTAAAGTCCTTAGGTGTTGAGACTTCAAATTGTTTATAAGACCAAAGTAAAATACAATATTCATTTTAAAATGCCTACTTTTATGGCCAGTATAGTGAGAATTAACACAATTGTCAATGCTCATGCATTTGTCAAACTTAATAAGAAACTGTTGATTATAGAATTGTTCAAACTTGTGCTCAATGCAAAACCTTTCTTTTGTGATGTGAAGTAGAAAACTGTCAAAAGTGTATTGCAAGACAATGATCAATGAAAATAAATGAAAGCATGCAATAGATACAAGGACATCCTCTTAACATTATTTAAGATTACAATACATCTTTTGGACTTTCAATTTTTGTTTATTTCATTTTTTTTAAATATTTGATGTTGCCTTTATAGCAAAATAAAGACAAATCACTCATTACCAAATAAATTGATTAATGAACCAACTGTATTTTGGAGTGATGGTTAGTATCACTTTTATATAATCACTTACTAATTTTAAATTGTGATTCTATCCTGCTTTTTCTTACTAATGGTTCATTGGTTTCATACTGGGCTGTCGAAAAATGTATAGTTCTGGATTTATTTCAATCACTTTGCTTGCAACAACAGACAGTGAAACAGGCAATATATTTCATGCAATCTAAGTACACAAAATTCAATACACACAAACATGTAGAAATTGGGTATGGGATCACAGGGGATTTATTTCACAGAATGCAATAAAAAAAAAAAAAGTAATGACGAATTGAACAGTCATGCAATTAGCTTTCATGAAGACAGTTTGTATTTCATTATGATGAAAGAGTTTTCAAAATGACCTCTTGCAGAATTTATATCATTGAAATTAGCGTCAGATCTTTTAAAGCAAGCTCTTCTTACTCTTTAGTAAAAAAACTAGTATCGAGGTTGGATAAATCAAAAGATAAGTCACATATGGAAAGCTGTTTTCCTTTGTTTTCTAGAATTTTAATGCACTTTGAGAGTTCCAATATTCAAGATGTTTCTAACTAAGTACTGAGAGCCCAAATGACATACATAGACATACATGTAATGTAGTCTCAGAAATTAAAGTTGTAAACAGATTCCAACACTAAAATTTAGTTTTGACATCAGCTTCTCCAATTCTATATCATGAGAACCGTCTGTATTGCATATCAATGTTCATCTTTATACTATTAGAGAAGTCATTAAGAAAATATAATTAAATGAGATGCCAAATTGTAATAAAGAATATATTGAAATTAGCAAAACAATTTGATTTGTACATGTTTTGTTTTCTTTGTATTTTTTGTTTGTTTGGTTTTAGTTTGTGTTCTGAGAAAATCTGACTTTGCAACCTAACTGACAAGGATTAAAAACAAATCCATGTAGAAATTCTGAAAAAGAGCCTGGAAATATATGTCTCGGTATGCTTTCAAGTTCAATAATTATAATAATTATAACAATAGTAATATTAATAACAATAATAAAATAAATAATCAAAGACAACCAATCAACAAAAAGCATTTTTTGTTATAGCGGGTTTTATAATTTATACTATAGCTGTAAATTCAAAATATGGGCTTCAAATAATAATTCTGTCATACATGTATCTGTAGGAAACGTGACTTGGTCCAAGGAGACTTGATCGAGGCTGAACTTGCCCAGTCAACACACCCTTATGCCAACCCATGCAAACAGAAGTTAAGCCTAACCTAGCATCTATGCCTGCATTGACATGAAATAATTAACGGTTTGATGTCTAATATAGTTTTCCAGGGGATTATTTTGTCTCTTGCGACATAAAAAGTAATCAAGATCTTTTTGGTAATTGGTTGTTCTTTGCAGAGATTAGTAGTCTAAACTACAGGGTGATTAGGAAAAGAACAGTAGGGACATGAAGACTAACGACAATGCTGAGATGTCTTGCCCTAAGCATAGCCTGCTGATCCTCGCTGTATTCTACTCTGGCTGTGGCAAGGTTGATCAGGCCTCGCTCCACCGGGTCCTTCTCGTTGTTGTAGATGTAGACGTATGGGCGGCGCACCACCACGTAGCGCGTCACCCACCCAGCGGTCTTCTCCTCCAGGAAGTTCAGGTAGCCGCGCCGAGACACGACCGGACTGTGAAAGAAATGATAATGATAATTATAATTAGATTCAGTATGAAACAATAATCAAAATTCAATTCAGTAACTTTTCGCCCAAAAAATAATGATATTTACATTTTGATTGTAACAATTTTTGCATAAGAGAGTCAAATTTTGATAAAAGACGTAACATTAATTAAATTAGAGCTTGTATAGAAGAAGTCTAGACAAGGAGGTTTTAATGAGACCGGTAAACAAATCTTAATGCTGAGTGTAAACTTTATGGATTGTAGACTGCACTTCCATCGGCCTTATTTTCTAGCCGCATTGTCATTCTGATTTCCGCTTAGAGCTGGTCATCACAAGTTTTTTAAAGCGGTAAAATACAGTCTTCACAATTTAAAGACACCACATCAAAGCAACGTTTTACAATTATTGCCAATTTGATGGCTACAACAGTGCCCCCTTTGGACCATGATGACAACTAGCTACTTATTGTACACTATTCTTTGCTCAGTGTCATTACATATTCAAATTTATTTACATGCATTTTTTAAAAGCTTCGTCCAAAATGTGAGGAACCTTATTTTCAAAGTGACAGGTATACATGTATCTTATTTTGTATTATCTTAGAAATACACCACACTATGACATAAAATCATGGAAATGTTAATATTAGTACGTTTGTAGACACATAATGAAACTAATGATGGCTTTCATGCATTTAAATGCCCCTAAAACTTTGTTATCAAAATAGGATAAAGCAAGCAGCATTGATTAGTTTTATAAAAGCAAATGCCGGTACATTATATGTATCAACCAACTGAGCTGTTGCCGGCACGTTACGCAATGAGCTAGATCTAGCTATTTTTATTCCTGTTTTTATTTCATTTAATAAGAAAAGGATAATCCCACATTTTCTTTGCAAATCCCTAACACAACACTTTTTTTTCTTCCAAATACCATACATGTATATATAGCTCCTATAATGGCAATATGTGTGTAGTGACATGAAATATGTACTTAAACCTGTGGATGTTAAAATAACTAGATTAACTTTCAACAACAATGACAAAAACAAAGATGTCTACCTGAAAGTTAAAACATCTCTTTCTGTTATAAAGTGTACACTCAAATTAAAAACAAACCATATCACACACAAAGTATGATACATATCTAGGCTAGAGATCAATACTATTAAATCCCAAAGCACAGCACAGCACAGTAGGTAATTAACATGGCCCAGCAGGGCAAAGTTTTACATTTTTTTGAGGTTTAGCTCAAGATGTTGAATTATATAGTGCCAAAGATTAAACCATATCAAATATACATGAGGAAAAAGAGCTAAAGTTTTTTAACAGTTTCCACTAAGTTATGCCACATGAGCTGATGTCATATTTTTATGCTACTAATTTAGAAAATTCAAATCAGTGAGCAATTTTTTTGGCAGTTAATATAGCAGTTATTTTTCAAATTCCAATAGCCAACCAATGTCAATGACTTAATTTGAGGTTTTGCTGTTGCTATATAACCATACTTTGGATTTAGAGAACTAAATGTAAAACAGTAAACTAAAGATTAAGATAACTTATGAAAACTTTCAGTTTTCAATATAGTCATAATGATTACTTTATGTGGCAGTGATTAGGTGCAAATTAAGAGATGGTATTATTATCATGAGCTGTCTTCTAGCACATGCTTTAAGTCTCGATTTTATACATCACTTTCTAATCTTATTGGAACTTCTACATAATTATGAAAAAAATCAAACAAAACATTCAAAGAAACCAAAATAACTCAAGCACTACAACAAAATCACTTTTATATTGAGGCTACACTGTACCTTAAGCCAGCGCTAATAACAAGAAGAACAGAGAAAAAAAGAATAATCAAATTTTGAAAGTTAAAATCAAAAGACAGATAAAGAAATGAAACAAGAACTACATATTAAAATAAATGAAAGCAATTTTAAGTAAATCAATAAAATTAACACCAAGAACAGAACAAAAGCAAGGACAAAGAGACATTTTCATGCAGAGACATATTTCTATTGTTCAATAAGCGATATACATAGATATTGTACCTCATACCAGGTACCTAGTATTTTTTTCAAATGATTTCTCTTTTTTCTTATAATAATGGTAGAGTGTTTTGTGTAAGGCAACAAAGTAGTAACATGCTATGTAACTCAGAATAATGTGATTGACTTTAAGAGAATTTGCAAACAATCAATTCAAGTACTAAAAAAATCAGATAAATTAAATCTAAGCTCAGTTCTTGTTATATATAATGACAGTTAAATAGAGTTAAATATTTCCAAATGGTTTCCCTCAGGAACAGTTAACTCCGCAAAACTCAAAGTTGCTCAAGTCAAATCAATTTTTTGACTAAACAATGCAAACCATGTGTTATTCAAACTACCTATTAAAGCTATACTTCCTTTTGAAATAGTCAACTATTATTACCAAAGAGATTTTAATTATGCAGAGTTAATTGTACATACATGAATAACAGTTCTATCCCGAGTCTGAATAAGTAATATTAATAATATCTATCATTGAATTTTCTTTCTCTTTCATATAACATGCAATCTAAATGAGTTTAGACTGTATGTTGTTTAGGCTTTGTCATCAATGTGTTAACTCATTGCCTCCGGGAACAGGTGGATCCTGTAGTAAAGCCCGTCTGCACTCAATTAACATAAAAAACAGAGGATCATGGGGGACCAACGGGCACCGCTTGGGAATTGTTTTCTATATAAGAGGGAGCAAGTAGCTACAAGTAGTGCAGTGGGGCTTTAAGACTATTGGACTGAGAGAATTCAGTCAATGATTCAATTTTAAACGCTGAGAAGTCATCCTTACCTTACTCTGATCTCCTCGACCTCCGGAACATAAAGAGNATCAATCGGTTCTTGAGAAAACGCGATCACGAGAACGGGACGTACGTACGTACGGACGTACGTACGGACGGACGGACAACCCGAAAACATAATGCCTCCGGCTACTTTGTAGCGGAGGCATAAAAATGTGTTATTGACATTTCCCAAGTAAAATTTACTTTAAATAGTCATCTTTTTCCCCCCAAACATGTGAATAATGCAAAGTTAATTGTACATACAGGATAAACAGTTTTATCCCGAGTCTGAATAAGTCAAATGAATAATATCAATCATTGGGTTTTGATTTTCTTTCATATAACATGCAATTTAAATGAGTTTAAACTGTATGTTGTTAGGCTTTGTCATCAATGTGTTAACTCATTGCCTCCGGGAACAGGTGGATCCTGTATTAAAGCCAGTCTGCACTCAATTAACATAAAAAATAGAGGATCATGGGAGACCAACGGGCACCACTTGGGAATTGTTTTCTATATAAGAGGGAGCAAGTAGCTACAAGTAGTGCAGTGGGGCTTTAAGACTATTGGACTGAGAGAATTCAGTCAATGATTCAATTTTAAACGCTGAGAAGTCATCCTTACCTTACTCTGATCTCCTCGACCTCCGGAACATAAAGAGGGCGGAGTCCACCCCTCGACTTCTTCCCAAAGCCGTCCCCGCATCCTGCCCCGCCCGTGGGCGAGGTGCAGTCATCGGCAGAGCTCTGGATGCCCGGTAGCTCGGTGGGGATGGGTATCTTGCGGCTGCTGGTAGGGGAGAGACAGCGGAGGTCTGGGAGGGACGAGGCTAGAGATTTGTTCTGCTCGTTGACGTTGCACTTGGAGGGGCTACGAGGGGTGGGGGTCTCGATCTGGGGTGGGGAGTCGGCCCCTGTCACCTGGAGGGTGACTGGTGGGATGTCGGCTGATTGCTGGAGGGGGGAGAGTGAGAATGAAAGACGGATAGAGGGATGAACAAAATCAAAATGGTTTGTTGATAAACTATGGGACAGCGCCTTTAACCCCTGGAAAAGGCACTATATAAATCCAATTATCATTTTTACTATTATTAATGACGCCACGTTATTTAACTACATCAATCATCTACAAAGCGGTATAAACTTTTGAAATTGTTATCATCGTTGGTTAACTAATGGAATGAAGAGAGGACTGCCTACTTTTGTCTTATGTACAGTGTATATGCATGATACATGCCCCCTTCAAAACAAGATACCTGTACACACTGGAACATCTCTCTCTCTCTAAGTGCCATATCGATTGATTTTGGCGATCATGCTGTTCCAAAACCCTCAATTCCTACCCTTCTCTATTAGAATCACCAGCTTTTTCACTCCTCTCTCTCTTCCAACAACATCTGCATTCTGTCCATCCAAAGTATCCTCCTTCCCACAATTTTCCCTGTCAAAGCAAGATTCTCTTAACCACAGCCCAATCTCATACCTTCATGGCCGGTGGGCTACGTAATGGTAGCTGGCTCTGCGTCAGTAGCCTGAGGCACTTGGCGATCAGCTCCTGACCCCTCAGGGGCTCGTTGCTGGCCGCACCTCCTGCTGCCTCGTCCGCAGAGACGGCACTGTCCATGGATGAGAGCGTGTCGGACTGCGTCATGTTGGAGGCCGCCACATTGTCCCCGGTGACGGAAGATTCCATGGAGAGGCTGCGGGTGTTGTACTGCTCCTGAGCGATCTTGTCGTGGAGGAGGAGCGAATGGCGCGCTTTCTCAACCTGGAAACAAATACAAAAGCAGAAAAATGAGACTTTGAATTCTGAAAGGAGAATATACTAAAATAAATCAAATTTGCCTCAAGTTACTGATGATGTACAGTACATGTATCAATTAAATCTCTACCATGGACTGAAACTACTGGTTAAAAGGGAGCTAATCAAGATGGAACATGGGTAAATTTTGCTAAACAATCGTGTTGCCCCAAAAAGCAAATCTTTCGATCAACTAATGTCCATTGCTTTGTGCAAAGTTGAATGTGTTGCAAACAAGCACCCACACAGAGAGACAAAGAAAGCAACCAAGGTGTTAATCCCTATACCTCTTCTAATCTGTTGAGTTTCTCCAGCTCCCACTGATGGTCCAAGATGATGGAGTCAGCCCTGGGTCTCCATCCATTCAGGTTCTCCTCCCCACCCACCCTTTAATCTACCACTGCATTAATCCATACCTCTTCTAATCTGTTGAGTTTCTCCAGCTCCCACTGATGGTCCAAGATGAGGGAGTCAGCCCTGGGTCTCCATCCCTTCAGGTTCTCCTCCCCACCCACCCTTTAATCTACCACTGCATTAATCCATACCTCTTCTAATCTGTTGAGTTTCTCCAGCTCCCACTGATGGTCCAAGATGAGGGAGTCAGCCCTGGGTCTCCATCCCTTCAGGTTCTCCTCCCCACCCACCCTTTAATCTACCACTGCATTAATCCCTACCTCTTCTAATCTGTTAAGTTTCTCCAGCTCCCACTGATGGTCTAAGATGAGGGAGTCAGCCCTGGGCCTCAAGCCCTTCAGGTTCTCCTCCCCATCCACCCTTTAATCTACCACTGCATTAATCCATACCTCTTCTAATCTGTTGAGTTTCTCCAGCTCCCACTGATGGTCCAAGATGAGGGAGTCAGCCCTGGGTCTCCATCCCTTCAGGTTCTCCTCCCCACCCACCCTTTAATCTACCACTGCATTAATCCCTACCTCTTCTAATCTGTTAAGTTTCTCCAGCTCCCACTGATGGTCTAAGATGAGGGAGTCAGCCCTGGGCCTCAAGCCCTTCAGGTTCTCCTCCCCATCCACCCTTTAATCTACCACTGCATTAATCCATACCTCTTCTAATCTGTTGAGTTTCTCCAGCTCCCACTGATGGTCTAAGACGAGTGAGTCTGCCCTAGGTCTCCATCCCTTCAGGTTCTCCTCCCCTCTGACCCTTTAATCTACCACTGTATTAATCCCTACCTCTTCTAACCTGTTGAGTTTCTCCGGCTCCCACTGATGGTCTAAGATGAGGGAGTCTGCCCTGGGTCTCCATCGCTTCAGGTTCTCCTCCCCTCTGACCCTTTAATCTACCACTGCATTAATCCCTACCTCTTCTAATCTGTTGAGTTTCTCCAGCTCCCACTGATGGTCCAAGACGAGTGAGTCTGCCCTAGGTCTCCATCCCTTCAGGTTCTCCTCCCCACCCACCCTTTAATCTACCACTGCATTAATCCTTACCTCTTCTAATCTGTTGAGTTTCTCCAGCTCCCACTGATGGTCTAAGATGAGGGAGTCGGCCCTGGGTCTCCATCCCTTCAGGTTCTCCTCCCCTCGGACGTACGTCCCGGATGTGTCAATCACCTTCCTCATCCTCCTCTGAGTGCCTGCAAAGTGCAATGAACCCAATTTGAAATGATAGGTCAATCACCTTTGCTGGTAACACATTTAATAACACAACCTTTTGGAAGCAGTTAATTTCCTGCATGAAGTATGCATATAAAGATAGGTGGTCAATCTGAAGCGTTGAATATGAGTTATTGGCTTTTTACTAAATAAGTGATGACCTTTGACCAATGACCTGTTCTTTATTCAATTTTTCTTTTATTTGGGGCCTTAGGCAGTTAAGTCTGATTTAGACTTAAACAAATTTTCTCTGATGATAGGTAAATGACATAATGAGCACGATTTTGCAAATGATCACTTTAAATCTCTACTTCATAATACGTACGGCGTGTATCAGGTGTATAGACCGTTTTTCATATATGATATACCGAGCATCAGTAACCCATTTTAGATGGTTTAATTGTGACTAACCACAAGTTTAATTTTTTTTGGAGCCAAAGCAGTCTTGGTGATTTTGGTAGAGTAAATTAAGGGGACAGAATGGGTCCATAAGCTTGCCTACCAGCATGAACTTTTAGCCTTAATTCTAAGCCTCTGAGTTGCTGGCATCAATCAATCATTCACATTTCTAAATGATGCTATGTTGGGTTAGCTCTAACAAAGCATTTGCATTATCAACATTGGGTAGCTTGTCATGTGTGCATTTGAATTCTGCAAACACAATTGTTTAAATGGTCTATCTACCCTGCCTTATACATAATTTCTAAAAAATAATTGAAAATGCATCGTGTACAGAAATATTATTGCATGCAATACTTGGTGCTTCAAATTGGGTGTTAAACAGGTGTTAGTTTCTACATTGTTGTATCAAAACTTGAGCCACATCCACAAGTTGTACAAAATCTTTGAGCAGTTAGACACTTTTGACAACTAAAATACATGTACCTCCTGATATATGTATCATTAAACCTTGTTCCTTCAAAATGGGACTAACTTATGGAGCAGTGAAAGGCTGACAATGAGAATGACAATGAGAACATTATTAATGTGTTGATATTAATTAATATTAAGATCAAGGTTTAGGTTAATCCAAACTTAACACTAACACCTGAGTTAACACCGAATTTCAAGCACCAAGATACATTTAGGTATTCCTCTTACATGCATATACAGTACATTACATATTAAATCATATTAAGTTGACATTCTCATGCACATGCTCATGTTGCAGATGAAAACTAGATAATCTACATGTACTTGCATTCATCAATCATAAACATTCAATAAAATATGAATCATATAATATTTTACTTGAGTACATCATCAATGAAGAGTCATATGCACGAGGGTATTTTGTGTTTTTTATCAACAAATGTTCAACATATCCTTTAAACTCTCCATCAACAATGTCTACATGTAAAATGGTTACCAATAACTTGATTGAATAACAAACTCATGCATGGACAGTGTTCTTTATCCAGCCAGCCACTGCCAGTAGAAAATTTTGAAACAAAATGCAGGTGGAAAATTTCCATGCAGTAGAAAAAATTACATAAAGAAATGAATAAACTTGGAAGAAATCCAATGTCTAGATCTGTGTGTATAATTTTAATCACAAGGCAGCAGCAATGTTGGTTTGGTTAATTTTGTTTTCATCAAGAAATGTCATTAAATGATAACAAAAAACATGTACATGTATTTTAGATCCGTATCCACTGAGCTTTCTATATTATTTAGTTGCAAAATTCTTGTTTATGTAATGTTCTATATTTCAATAACACCATTCATCTATGACTTATATTGTTGACCATAATTTATGCTGTACACATTTGTTCTCTTCATGATTGTGTACATAAGCTGCAGACATGACAATCTTGAAACAAGTGACATAGCAATGCTGAAACCTTAAAGCGGTGTGTATGTGGGTGTGTTCATATTCACATGGGAATGTGATTGTGTGATGTTCATTGGGGTTGGGGGTGTTCACACTGACAGAGATACAAGGTGTTTCTTGTACAAAATTACAAAAGATTGATTTGTTTATTTTTTATAGATATGTGAACATGTGAAATGTGTAGTTAAAAAAAGTGCAGTGACTGTGTGGTGTTCTTATCCATATGGTTGTGCAAATGTGTTACCTGGGGGAGGAGGGGGGAAGGGCGATGGTGTGGGTTGTTCATGGTGACTATGATGATGACAGCTAGGGTGTTTCATGTACACAACTCTTACACATTATTAGACATGTGAACATAAAGATTTGTTTAAAGCTATCATTCAACTAGTGTTTTTGATTTGTCACAGTGTGAACTTGCATGAATTAAAAGTTGAACATAGTGCTGAACCAAATTTCAATCTCATGAACTTGTCAAAAGTGGGAACGAAATTTTATGTACATTGTATTTTCTCAACCAATTAAAACTTTTAGAAGTCAAGATAGATAATCATATCAAGAAGCAAGATGCATATGTGTCAGAAAGATATAAACATGAACTTGGAAATTGGAAAATTGATAAATTACAAGCTTAAAGTTCAAATAGTTGCAAGTTTATGTGCAAGTAAAAAGAAAAGCTGTGGGACTTCTTATATGTCAAGTGCATTTTGATTAATTTTTTCTATATAATTTACTGAAGTTAAATGGGATATATAATGACACCGTAAGAGGTCCACCTCCCCTTATGTTAAGTCTGTCCAAGATCAAGGACAAAGCAAAAACACAAAAAGAAGCAGAAAGTAACAAAACATGATTCACTAAATTGAAAATAAAATTAAAAAAGCACTATGCTTTAAATGTGTTCAAAAAGTTTAAGTGCATCTACATGGACTTGGATTGTCATCACTAGATAATTGATTCTTGGAGAGACTATATGAGAAAATTCATGCTAAAATGAGGTGCTTATCTAAAGGTTTGCGAAATTTCAAATTTACACTGATAGAGAAGCGTGAGAGAGGGAAGGTAGGATAAAAGAATAATAACATAGATGGAAAAGATAGCAAGAATGATATGAAGATAGGGAGAAGTAATCAGAACAGACAAGTAGAAAAAGTTGGAAAGGCGGATAAGGAGAGTATCAAGAAAAATCACTTCAAAAAGAGATTTCAAAAAGATATTGAAGTAGAAAATAGATATAAAAGAGTAAGGAATCTGATTTGTAAAGTACCGGTACATGTAATGATAGATTTAGAATAGCAATAAGAAAAATATGAAAACAAGAATCAAAAAGGAAAGAAGTTGAGAGAAATAGTACTAAAAGAAAGCTAAAACAGATAAAAGGAGCTAAGGAGAGAGGAGTAGATCAAAACAAAAGATAATGACAAAGAAAAGGAGAGAAAGAGCAAGAAGAATTAAAAAAACAAATGAGCCAAATATGAGAAGAAAGTTACAAAAGAACAAAGTAACTCAGAGAACTAGACAAGAGGTAAAGAACGAAGTCAGGAGATCTAATATTCCAAAGCTGGAAAAAACAGATTCCACCCGCACTTTTCCGATGGCTTCAGTAAAAGTATGTATTTGACCAAGAATAATTGATGTTTTTAAAACACCACTAATATCAATATACTTAATCAAAAATTTATGTAATTTACACAATAGATAACTATGAAGGTATTGAAGAAGAAAAAAAAATAGCGAAAAAATACAAATACAAAAAATATTGCTTTAGAGTTTGTTGCTTTACGGTGATGGAGAAATGACTTGGTAAGTGAGAAATCTTGAAATAAACAGAGGGTTTCACAGAAAATAGACACATAAAACTAAAACCAACTTGTCAGTATACTGTAGTGCATTCTGAATAAATGTATGCTAACTTTTGATTTTTATATACAAAATTTTGATTGCTTTCTTTGCTTAAATTCTACTTCTGAGTGTTTTTTTCTTACACAAGATAGACTGTGATTTTTTGTTCTCTCTAAAAATTGCATTTCGTCCATTTTAGCTTTGAATATTGTCAAATCATTTACCCACATGAACTCCCTGAATGCTTTCAAGGTGTAATTACAAACTCTTAAAATTATGAGAGTTTTATATCTTCATTGTGATGTCACTCATCTTTCTTTTTTGTCATACATTACACATTACAAAATTATCTTTAATCTTTGTATAAGATGTTTGCTACATGTAAATACAAGTTTACTTTGAAAAGGAGACGAAATGGGGCAGAAAATAAAGGAATATACAAATATATACCATACCAAACAAATTTGCATCCATATATTGGAATATCTATTGAAATCTTGCAGGAAAGTCTGGTTACTGTACATACAAGAAAGCGATTTATATTTAAAGAATAAAAAGCTATGCGACATGTAACAGAAAAACCGTGAGGGTCTGGAAGCAGAAGACTAGCATGGACTTGGATCTTACCACTCAAGTTAGGAGGGGACAATGTCATGTGATGGTGAGGGGAGGTGGACTCCAATAAATCCCGCAGATCATATTGACTGAATGACTTGCCTGCCAAAAGGGGATTCAGTGTGTTTTTGTCATCAAATGGATTTTAACGACACAAAACCAATAAAAAATAAAAAAAACAGAATATATCCAAATGAATCAGAATTTAAATAAAAATATGAATCATGAAATTAATATCATTTTTGTTTAAATGATGGGTCAGCAACATAAACGGGTTAAATTAACATCAAAAAGAATAGATAAAAGCGAATGAGGTAACAAAAAGTAAGAGTATTCAAAGGAAATGATGGAGAGAAAAAGACAAATGTATGAGATTGACTGGTCCAATGTTGATACAGCAATAAAAGACCATTAATAAGCCACTTTTTAATAAATATCACAAATATTATCACTTAATCCACTGTCCTGGAGTTCAATTCATCAACTTTTTCCATCAGCCTCTTGGAACATCATCCCCAAAATACTAATATTTCAATAAATTTCAATAAATTTCAATAAAATCTGTACATTTTGGAGATTTTTTCGGAGAGGTTGTATTTTAGTCCAAACATACAGTATTTTCCTGTTCACATATCTATCATTCCCATTTTGATTGTTGGCTATCCAAAATAATAATTATGGTTTTATGAGATAAAGAAGTTTATGAAAGTAAGGAGTAGTACTTGTACTGAACCTCCGAAAAGCTAATATTCATCAATGAATGAATTTCTACCACAAGGAATTCACCACAAGGAATTCAGTTCTCTCGTGAGCAAACAAAATCTGAACATTTTTCTGTTGCCAATTTGAAAGAGATGATGTGAGGTTTAATAGTGAGGGTAGATACTCTAGGACAGCGAACAACTGGAGGACATTCTGGCAAAAATGTAGCAGGCAAAAATACCTTCAAAATCTGACGCTAAGCGAGTGCCTGTCATACACGACAAAACAAGAACATTCCATAAATGCTAATTTTTAAAAATATCTTTCAATGAATATCTCGGTGTTAAAGAAAAACAACATAAATATAAAATACAAATCACATTAGACATCAGCCCAAAAAATAAAGGGGGGAAATTGTGACAAAAATATGGTTTGACAGACAATGAGAGGGGAAAATGGATGTGTCTAAAGAAACAAGAGATCTATGAAAGGTGGATGAAGAAATAACAATGGAAGGAAGAAAGTCTTTCTTAATCAACCCATCTTGAGAGATGTCAATCTTTTCTATGGTGACAAGGGCATCTACGAGGACAGGATGAAATGTGTTTTGGAGCATAGGAATGGGGCATGTCCAAATATCTTTAAAGTTTTTACTGATAAGAGTAAAAATTTATCGCACTATGGACCAAAATGAAAGCTTTGTCCTAGATATATTTTCTCCCAGTGTCTATGTTTCTCATTAGAATTATCTACATTGAATATTAAATGATTGTTTAAAATGAAAGACATTATATGCTCAGCAGTAAATAAGCCCATCACAATTGATAATAAGTCAATTGTGTCAATAATTGTGTCAATTGTGATAATAAGTCAATAATAGATGCTTTGTTTTCTGACTAAATTTGGTTCCTCTTTTCATTTAAGCAAAAAGAACATGACCTTTTAAAAAAAAGTTCTGATTTATGGCTGTCATTTATAATCTACTGGTAAAAGTGCATGTATACTCAAATAAATACATGCATCCCTAAATTGACACTTGGCTTATCCTTTCAACATGTTTTTCTCCCAAATTATCTGCATTTTATAAAATCATGATCAGACTTAATCTAAAAGGTTTTTTTCATACTACAAAGAAACAAACCTATGAATTTATTCAAACACATCTTGTCATTTTTTTTTGCAATTACAGCAAAAGTGTATCGATCTGTATGAAGATTCAACCAAAAAAAGCGAAATAAAAGTTTCACAAATTCCACAAGAGATTTAAATTCAAAGATTGACTTCACTATAAAATCAGTTATATTTTGTTGCTCCGTGAAAACTTTGACCACGCCCTTGGAAGACATTTGGACACGCCCGTCCCTAGAAGTGTCATGCCTAGGCTGAGTGCAGTCTCAATTCTAGATGGGTTCATTAATTTCAAGAGGAGGCTATTAAAGAGGAAGATTAAATTGTCATGTCATACCATTTCTTCCCCAAGTTATCCACTGCCACATGTCTGCATGGCAACGTGGTGAAATTTCATGAGTAAATTTAATCCATGTTTGAACAAAAAATACATTAAAAAAGAGGGTATTTCACCCTTACTCTATCATGTAAACCCAATAGGTAAATATATTTGTTAAAAGTTTAAACAACACTGTTTGATTAAAAAAAAAAATGTGGTAGAAAAGTTTGACTCTATTTTGTCATGTAAAACTAGTAAATTGAAATTTATTAACAAATTTATCAATATTTAAAATAAATACAGTTTTAAAGCGATTTTGCTCTAGCAGAGTACCTTTTAAATCAAATCATGAGACATGAATTTCAAGGTGAAAAAAATTAAATATAATATTGCAAGGGTGAATAGAAAGATAAATAGTGCTATAAAAAAAGTAAAAATAACTCTTTGCAGGATTGCAAAATGAATTCAATAATATAAACAGTTAATCATTTTGAAATATTTGGCAAAGGATAACAGTGCAGTAAAGACTAATGATAAAAGTTAATATCAATTTGAAACAAATAATGATATCCTTAACAATTATGAAGAAAATTTTAAAAACATAATGTCTAAAATTGATAAACTGATGGAAGTTCAGATAGATATTCAAGGCAGTGAAGTTTAGTAGCATACATGTAATTGGAACAATTACAAAAGTCTTTAATTATACATCTTAGCTTAGGTTAAAATCCATATCAAAACTACAGATACTTCATATATTGATATCTTAATGACAAGTTGATATTTATTCATATTGATAATGATGAGACACAATCCAATATGAATACAATAATATTTCCCATCAATAGCTCAAATATTGTGCACACCTTTATCACAGTTCATATCCATGTATTACAATTACAATACATCATTTTTTAAATTAAACATTCTTTCATTTCTTTCACAAATATTACATCTTTTACATAGGAACATGCAGTTATAATGAGATGTTAGAGATTAATTGTGCAATTGCAATCAATTCAAATTTGAGTTTAGTGTTGTTAATCTTTGAAAAAATGATGCTTCCCTCTTCCAAATTCAAACGAGCAAGCACTTTAGACTCTTTCTCAATTATGTGTCATACAATACATATCATGCTGAGTTAAGTCTTTCAAATAGAAAATGTATAACTGTGCAACCTCATTTGGGATTGCAATACAATATGACAAAAAGGGTTACTTGAACAATGTAAGCATACGTTAGGATAAACACCCTTTCAGCCTTAATTCAAATCCAAATAGAAATATTTTTCCTTTCATCTATAATTGTTCCCATACGACAGTATTAATCCTTCGGACACTGAAATTACATAGCCAGCAGAAAACCTTTTCTTCTCATTTGTTATATTCAGATAGTCTTTATAAAAGATGATTATGATTTATGATTTCCTCAAAAGATGAAGTAAATTGAGTCTAGAAACGGTCACAGATGAACTTATTTCATGCATTCTTTGATAATCAAAAAGAGATAAATTAACACATTTAACTAGTATCTATGCAATTTTGTGGTGCTTAAAGTGCCTCCTTTCATGAAAAATGCTCTGGCATCAGTGACTCCACAGTGGATATCCTATACTAACCATATTCTTAATTGTAACCATGGACAAAAAAAAATAAACCTTAACTTAACCGAAATCCCAATAGCCTATCCCTAATCATATCTCTTTGACAAAGAAAAGCCTGGAGCATAAGTTGGAGCCACGGATGACGCACATGCACTTTTTGGTCAATGTATGCCCTTTTAAAATGAAAATCTCCAACTCAACTCAGGTAGGGGAAGGAAGATGCAAGGGGAGGGATACCTTAGGCAACCTTACCTGGGCTGAGAGCCTCGGCAGACCTCAAGAGAGAGATCTCATACACTCCAGTGATGCTGTTGCTATGGTTACAAAATGAAATGAATAATAATGATTGAGAGAGAGCAAGCATGGCCTGTATTCAAATCAGATTGTGTTTTCCATGCTCTAGATTTATCATCCTCTAATTAAAGGTCATGATAATTTTTTTTACTTTTTTCATACCATTTAAATGTATCTGCTTTAGATTTTTTACGCTAGAATTTTGAACATTTATTTTAAAAAAATCTTCACAACACCAGATATAATTTAAAAAGTTGCATAAAACACATTTGGCTTGAGGAAGATTAATTCTGTAATACCAGAATAGTCCCCAATATTAATTTTTGGCAAATTTTACACATCAGCATGTTTCAGGACACGAAAATTTGCATAAACTGCAAAAAAAAATAATTGTCAAAAGTTGTAATTCATTCTCTTTGTGGCATGAAACTCTCACAAATCTTAGCCACTCACTAAATTGGGGGAGTATGCATACTCCTGCATGCTGCAATATAATAATAATGATACACAACATTTATTAGCCGCTTAATATGGTTGTTTCACCATTGTCTGACTACAAATTACCAACCAAAACTTATTAAAAACACACAAATTATAAATCTGTTCTTTATTCAATAAATCATGCATATCATTATCAAAATCATTATGATACATGTACATACCTGTCTGATGGCTTGTAGAAGCTGCTTCCAAAGAGGCTACGTAGAGAGCGTGAGGGGCTGATGCGAGCGTCTCTCTCGTACATCTGAAGGCATATATCCTTGGTGATGCAGGCTGACTGGGCACAGTTCTCCAGCTACGTGACAAGAAATTGGCAACATCTCAAATATTTATATCTGTACCTTAAACACACACATAATGTAACATGTCTAAAACACCTGTGTAGTGTGTAGTGGTGGTTATTTTACCTGACTGCTAAGAAAGCATAAATGCTTGTTAGTAAACGACCAGAGGACCAACAGCTTTAAGTTCTTCTCTGAGGGATCTGGTGATAAAGCTAGCAACTACTACACTTAAACCTGAAAAAGACTGTGCTATTTATAAGCAGGGGAGACAGAGATTCTATCCCCTTCACCTCGGACCTCAGCCATGAAGGGACAGAAATTTGAAACTTACGTGTAGCATGTAGACTGACCTAGCCATTCTGATGTAGGACATGTGTGCAAATGATGTAAAATGTTTATTGACTAAACACTGGAAATTAATTTGTGGACTATTTGATATTGTTTTGTGTATACCACAAGCGCTGCACATACAAAGGTTAATTGACAATGTTTACATTTTGGAGCAAGTGCCATTGGAGCCTTCATTGCACCTGGTTATAGAAGACATGGTTACTATTATTTTGGATTGAGCATCTTCTAATGCATAAACAAATCTACATAACTATGTGATTTTCATTTTGATATTTACATGTACTTTGTATTACCATTCAAGAGTCTCAGTCAGATACATTTGTTATTTACATCCCGTTGCAATTCATTTCAAAATCTTTTCATTGTCAGATGATAAGGTACGAGGCGGTTATAAGATTTGTTTTAGTGGAGGATGAGAGATGATCGGTAGAAGTCACAGAAGAATGAATGTTGCCTCACCTCAAGGTAGCCTGAGAGGGTGAGATAGACCATCTCACCGTAGGGAGTGACTCGGTTCAGGAGCACTGAGTTGTGAAGGGAACTATCCCAAGCTGCCTCAAACCGGAAACAGGTTCTGGATAAATGAGAGTGATTAGAAAATTTAGCGTGATGTAAACATGAATGAATTAAAAAATATATATATTCATAGCTAATTGACTAGAATGCAAACTTAGAGTACTCTTTAAAAAAAAAAAAAATATGTAAATTTGTTTTTACTGTAACAAAAAATGATCATCCATATTTCCTAATTGGCAACACATGTTACCATGGGTACACTTCTTAAACAAAGTGTATACTCTTGCCAAATACAATTCAAGTGTTCTTGCAGTTATAAATGTATTCATATAAACAGATACTTTGATTATATATTATATAGTATAGATTACATTTACTAGAAAAATGGAGTTGAAGGAAAACATGACTGTTGCCATTTTGAACTTTAAAATATGTTTAGATCTCAGTATTGATCTTTCTTTTGGGTTATTGATACCTGTCATCTCCTGGTACAGTTGTATGGCTGACTGGTAAAAGGTTCAGAGATAGAACTGTCATCTCATCATCAGGCTCAGTCACTTCCAAAGTGGTACGGATACGCCCTGTACAAAAGGGAACATGAGATCATGGTATTATATGGAATGAAGTTTTGTACGTTGCAGGCACAAATTAAGATTCGCACAGAGGTAATGATTTCATATTCAAAACATTCATAAATCATTATTACTGGTCTGATTTATCAAACATACACCATTCTGTTTCTCTAATTTTCTGCTTTCATACAAAGGATTGCCCTTTAAAGCCCCACTGCACTACTTATAGCTACTGGCGCCCTTTTACAGCCAACAACGCCTAAGCGGTACCTGTTGATTCCTCATGATAGCCTTTTTCTTATGTTAATTGAGAGCTGATTTGATGAGATAACCCTCCGCCAGTGACCTTGCAGGGAGGTCTAATCCCTCCATGCCTAACTAGTGCAGAGGGGCTTGAACGGATTCAAAGGCTCTATGAACTCACCTACAACCAGTTCCCTGACGTCCTTCCACAAGAGCTCGTCGGTGGCTTCGTGGATGATGGTGATGGCAATTCTTCTCTGGATTCCTTGATGTAGGAGGAAGACTCCACTGCAAGGCAAGTCTTCAGAGTGATCTACATACGATGAGAGGTACCTGTAAAGACAATTAGAGTCAAGTTTAGTATTAAGTCTGCAATATCACACTCGTTCTCTATCATAATAAGAATAATAGTAATCTGGATTTATATTGTGTTTAATACGAATATCCTCTCTAAGCGCTTTACAGATATTATTATCCCGTTCGTCAAATTCATTCACGCACAATGTGCACCATCTCTACTCCCTGGGGAGTATTCCTATCACCCTATTACATGGTCACTGTGAGGACACGTGGCAATTACTAACCCAAAGTTTTCGTCATACTACCAGGTCCCCATTTGTCTCCTGTGTATGGAGTGGCAAATGTAGATCAATGCCTTGCTAAAGGACATTAGTATTATGTACATGTAGATGACTTGAGAAGAGAAACGACACTACTACAACCGTGTCTTCACCGACTCGGGTGATCTTGAAGGCTATTTGTTCCCTCACCTTTAGCTAAGGAAGATCATAGCCCGAGATCACCCTCTGCGATGATACTACATCACATCACCACAGTGGTCTGTAATCATTTGCTTTCCGCATATCTACATGTACAACCTTTAGAGTTTCAGAAAGATGACTACTAGTACAGCCAAACCTGCTTCTGTGACACCTGTCTACAAAGACCACATTTTTGTTCCCTTGAAAATGGTTTCTCAATGAAACATGTCCAAAAGGAACCTGCCTACAAAGACCACCTGTCTACTAAGACCATTTTTTGTGTTTTTACTTGGGCTGTTGCTATAGACAGGTTTGATTGTATCATGTCTGAGTCAACGCACTGTCCCAGGGAATCCAATGGTTTCAAGCCTAGGGGACTGAGGGAATTCAGTGGTCCCAAGGAATGAACTTACTCTCCAGTTGGTGCCAGCTCACAGATGTCAAAGTAGACGAGAAGGTCATGCTTGGAATGGAGATGGCTGGTGCATGGTGTACTGATCAGGCCCATCCTAGGGGACGGAACTGCAACGTGAGGGGGAAGAAAGAGGCAAGAAGAAAGAAACATTCAACCTCGAAAACTGTTATTTTAGTATTAAAGATACAATAAGACACAGGCAGAAGTGGCTATGGTTGCAAAAATGTCACCTGGGCCCTGTAACATAGAGACTACCATTGGTAGTTTCTTCCCAAATTAATTAAATGCTCCTTAAATCAACAAAAACTTTTCAATAATACAAATTTTAAGGGGAATATTTGCTAATATAATCAAATATTTTTGTTTCTTCGAAAAAATATCTTTTTATCAGATTTATTGTGATAAAATTATAACTTGGTTCAAAAGCTGAATTTTCAATGTGAATAGTGATAAATAATTTTTATTTATAGATAAACATGAAGATAGCTTAACTATATAATTCAAGGAAACGAAACAAGCCGGCCATAACCAAACAAAAATCTATATTATATATGTTTATTATTTTGTCATCAACTAAATGTATTCATAGTTTGAATCTTATTCATGTTCTTTGTAAACTTTGTCTGAGCCTTTATTTTACATGTGAGCAAAACAAATATCCATGTTGAACTTGCACTGGACAAATAAATACATTTAATTGAATTAAATTGAATTGAAAAGAAGATGTTGGTATAGTTACCTGGTGTAGCCATGGGTAGTGTGCATGGGAAACCTCTCTTGAGCGGTCTCAATCTGAAGAAATTCAAAGCAAGAGAGAAAATGAAGGGAACAAAATATATATTTGAAAATAATAAGCGTTGAAAGAAAGTTGAGAGTAAAAATAGTAAAAGTCCCTGAAGTGAACACATTGTCACCAATAGTGATCTGTCAAAATGACAGGTTTGCTGCTATAACAAATGACTCTATCAGTTCTGCGTTTTGAGGTAATCTGCTTCAATTCACGCTAGCCTCCTGTTCCACATTTTGCCTTTATATAGTGCTTAATACAATGCCATTGGATTCAGTGCCTGCCCTTACACACTGTGTGCACAATCTCCACTCCCTGGGGAGCATTCCAGCCAGGCGTTACTTGCAGCTCAAAAACTGTTTGACCAACAATGACGGTCGCATCCTACCGGGTACCCATTTAACATCTGGGTGGAGAGTAGCAAGTGCAATATAGAAATGATCTAAAAAGTGAGTAATCATCTAAAAGCACAAGTAGCATTTCTACTGGATTCTGGTTTCTTGTTCTTATCCTGTTGGATGTGATTTGATAAGCTTTTGGTATAGCACACATTTGTTGTGGTGGTCTGACTCTGTGTTTGTATAGCTGATGAAACACCTTAGTTATGGTGCCATATCATCGTTATCATCAGCACCATTATCATGATCATTATCATACAAGCTCACCGTGTGGTGGTCTGGCTCTGCGTGTGAAGGGGATGAGCTTGGTAGTGACCAAACACCTCAAACACGATGGGTGAAGTCCTCAGGTAGTCAATGAACGCCCTAGTCACTGTAGTCGATATCTAAGGGTACCAAGGACAGAAAAATCCAGTCAGAGAAATAATAGACAATGTGGTAGGAATATTGGAGAAGTCTTTTTAAATTAATAATCTATCCCTGAAATGGGGACTTGACATCTGCTATATGCTATCAAAGATATTGGGTTAGAATTGCAACTGGGTTTCAGGGTAGGTTTAGGTTTAGGTCTAGAATTAGGGTTAGCTTTAGGTATGGTGCTGGCTCAAGTTTGAGGTTAGGAATTCACTAGGTGTATGACATTGTCAGAAGAGCATGTGTCATAGAATCCACTTAACTTAACAAAATCAATGGACGATTTTGAGAACAGAGGGCTGTCCATTTTATTTATCTATTAAACTTTGAAGTTTTAAGCATGGCAAGCGATGCTTCTTCAAGGTAGTCATAAATGAATGTACTTTGTCTTCTTAAAGTTCCATATCTTGGATAAATTATATCTTACAAGTTCAATATCTTAATCATATAACTGACTATCATTTTATACCACTCAAACATATATCATATACATTTGGATACAAAGTGATGATAAGTGTGCATGGGTGAGCATGCAAGCATGCAGATACATATGTATATGCAGTGCAGCAATGACAGGATGAAAGTCAAATTACAACAAAAGAATTATACATCAGAAGACAGTCTTGAATTGAAAAACATTTTCCCTTCTACCCCCCCTTTTTTTTTTACATCTATAGTCTAAATTTAAATAAATTTAGAGTTTGTGATAACAAATTTAGTTACTAATTGAATTTGCTATCCAAAGAGAAAGAATGTGGAAGCAAAAGATAATAATCATAATCAGTATCATGTACACAGAACCCATTACATCCTTACACAATATCATGGAAGATCATGACAGAAAAATCATACAGTAAAACAAAGATATGAAACTCCATCTAAATCCTATTCACAAAAACATTCTTTTGATTTATATTTTCAGACATCAAATTCCAGCTGTTTTTAACTCAAGAAAACAGATATTTTGCACATATCATTTCAAAGTAAAAGCTGTTTGCAAATGGACAAATTAACCAAGCAGCTGCAAAACTGTAAATATCAGGAAGAAAAAAAAAGCCACAAATGGCGCGAACGGTTCTCGCAACTGAACAGAAATGTAAAACCCAACTTACATCTTGAACAAAGTAAAAGCCGAGGGGCATTCCTGACTGTCCCGAATAGTGACTGTGGTTTTCAACCGACTGAGTGACGAACGCCCCCTGACCGTGAAGCAAGCTGTATAGCGAGCGAAAACAGAATGTTTGAAAAGAATACAAAATCAATCTTTTGCTCAAAATTTTTTCAAAAAAAGAAGCGAAACAAAGTGAAATGCCACTCTGCTGAAAGAAATAATATCAGGCACAAAATGAAACTGAAGTTTTGAAATTTGATGCTGAAGAAAAAAATGGCAATATGCAAAATGTTGAAGAAAATTGAAAGAAATAAAAAAATTCACCACAACCTTGCATGAATTTAAATGCTTATGGTTTCCAACATATTTTAGTTGAAAGGAATTTCTTGAAAGGAATAAATATCCCCTGTTCACAAAAGCATTATAGAGAGCATTTTTGCGAGGATATAAAGTTTATATTCTCTCTTCCAGAAAGTGTCTCATAAGCAAGAGGAAAATAGAGCTTGCCAATTACATAATTAAGTTTTCCTATATCATTAGCCCCAAAACTCCAAGGAAAATATACATGTAGGAGAAAAATACAGACAAGGTGTTGATGTAATATCAGTATTGTGAGCAAAATGCATGTGACATGTCCAATCGATCTGCATACATCTATCTCCAATCAAATGCTTTGAAGTAGCTGTAGACAAAATAAATTGAGATTCAAATTTTAAAAAAAAGAAGGAAATTATAGATAAAATAAAGGCAAAATGCATTTTTAAAAATATGAATATAATTGCTCTCATCTCTGTTCAATGATACTTATATGACTTTTCTTAAAACCATTCTAACCTTGATCCAAGTGGCATTAACAAAAACTTTCTGTCTTTAAAAAAAAGGCAAGTGGCTTTTATACGAAGAGTCCACCACATTCTCAAAATTTCAAACAAGTATTACAGGTTCAATCATTCCAAAAACATTCTTTTTCTACCTGTAATTAAATGTTTTGTTTTTTCTCTTGTTGGAATAAAAAAATTTAAAAAAATACTGAGAGAAACTAAACAGGAAAACAAAATGTAATAGACAGATTTATCTTGATTTGCTTTTTACAGTTATCACAACAAGTAAAAATTTATTTTCTTCATAATTATTTTGTCATCATAAGCATCAAATAAAGAGAAATGAGAGCTTAAATTGCACAAGACAAACAAAAAATATTTCATAGGCCTGCATCGCAATGCATGGAGCTTATTGAGTTGCCATGGGGATGGTGGCGGGGTTTGTCTGAAGATGCTCGACTCACATTCTGCGTATGAAAGTAACCTAGGCAACCATTGCCTGAGTTTTTGAGAGGTTCGGTGGAAAATGCTTCGTCCTTTCCGTGTAGGAATCTTATAAAGGCATGGCATGATGAAATACATTTATTGTGAAAGAAAAATGATAATGGAAAATGACATTTCAATTTCAAAGGTTAAATCTATTCAAGATGAAAAGTAAGTATGTGTGCATACAGGTATCATATAAAGGTTGCCTTAATGTTTCTTATCAAATAAATGCCAATGAAACTGCCTTTTTGCGAATTTTGCATACGAATCTTGTAGACGGAGTAAAATACTTCCTGCCTAGTTCTATTCTTTCTTTTTTAATACCATTCAAACATCACAAGGTATGATTATCAATATTTTTAAGAAAGATAATATCTTCAGCACATATTCATGTGAATGGTGCATAGAGTAATTTTGAATTGAGAAATATAAATGAAATCCCTATCGAATTATTTGAAAAGGAGTTTACTGATACATGCAATCCTTGATTTTAATATATTCCAAGGTCGTCTTGAAGGTATAATGAATAAAAGATATAAAAATAAGATAATCAATGATTTGTATTTTCCTTGAAAATCAAAAAAAGAACACAACCAAATCCCAAGCCCCAAAACCACGGAACGTACTGAAAGAGTTATGAATATGATTTTGGGAAGGGGTATAACATTAAGTGCTCACTTGAACTGACAGAAGATGTCAGAGTACTCGGTGGATATCCCAGAAGCCTGTAGCACCGTGACCCGGAAGGTAAAGTTTGACCCTATCTTGAGATGGTCTGCATCACATGCATCAAGAGTAGAGAGAGATGTCATAGATTCGGTGGTGCTCATGGCTTCAATGTCATGGCACTTTTCATCCAATTCTAAGAAAGAAAAACAAATAAAGTACCGGTACAGAAAAATAATAAGACAAGATGGAGAAGGCATATTATTAAACAAAATGTCTTATTCTGAAAACTTCAATCTAGTCACTCTGAAAGCTGATAGATATATTCATTAAATGTGTTATGTGCAACAGATAAAGGAAAAATCATTATTATACAGTGTACTACTGTCATCACTATTAACTACATGTTCATACATGTATTCTAGAATGTTTATCAAAAAAATTGTAAAAAGGAACTTAGTTCTTCTAAGCTAATGGAAAAAATTAAACCTAGTTGATTACTGCTTTCCATTTTTTCATACAAAGAACTGCATACATTTTACTGAAAAAGACCGATGGATCAGACACTGTATTCCGAAGCATTTGTTACACTTAGAAGTTGATGTATCTATATAATATATATATTACTATTTATGATGTTGAAAAATGCAGAAATAAAATTGAACAAACAAACCAATAATGAAGAAAAAATATTCATATCGTACCCATGTCTGAGTTTTCTCTGTGCCCTTCAACGATACGCACATTCTCCTCTGACATGTTGGAACGACAGATTGCCTTGTTGATGCCGGATGTATTTCTTTTTAGCTGAAATAAATACAAAGAACATTAATACAGGAATCATATTTGCATGGATAGAAATAGACTTCACTATTATTGCATTTAGCATGGCAAATTACAGTTGTGAAAAAAATAATGAAATATTTCATCCACATAACAATAGTAATAATTTGTTATTATAAGTCCCAATGTCACCATAATCACTATCAATGAAACCATCATTATCATCATCACAATGAAGGCTTCTATTAGAAACAATAAAGCTAAACTTTATGTATCTCCCTNCACTCTCACACGCATCTTTAACCCCACCCTCATCCTTCGCCCCACCCTCACACGCATCTTTAACCCCCCCCTCACACTCATCCTTCGCCCCACCCTCACACACATCCTTAATCCCACCATCACCCTCATCCTTCATCCACTCTCACACGCATCTTTAACCCCACCCTCATCCTTCGCCCCACCCTCACACGCATCTTTAACCCCCCCCTCACACTCATCCTTCGCCCCACCCTCACACACATCCTTAATCCCACCATCACCCTCATCCTTCATCCACTCTCACACGCATCTTTAACCCCACCCTCATCCTTCGCCCCACCCTCACACGCATCTTTAACCCCCCCCTCACACTCATCCTTCGCCCCACCCTCACACACATCCTTAATCCCACCATCACCCTCATCCTTCATCCACTCTCACACGCATCTTTAACCCCACCCTCATCCTTCGCCCCACCCTCACACGCATCTTTAACCCCCCCCTCACACTCATCCTTCGCCCCACCCTCACACACATCCTTAATCCCACCATCACCCTCATCCTTCATCCACTCTCACACGCATCTTTAACCCCACCCTCATCCTTCGCCCCACCCTCACACGCATCTTTAACCCCCCCCTCACACTCATCCTTCGCCCCACCCTCACACACATCCTTAATCCCACCATCACCCTCATCCTTCATCCACTCTCACACGCATCTTTAACCCCACCCTCATCCTTCGCCCCACCCTCACACGCATCTTTAACCCCCCCCTCACACTCATCCTTCGCCCCACCCTCACACACATCCTTAATCCCACCATCACCCTCATCCTTCATCCACTCTCACACGCATCTTTAACCCCACCCTCATCCTTCGCCCCACCCTCACACGCATCTTTAACCCCCCCCTCACACTCATCCTTCGCCCCACCCTCACACACATCCTTAATCCCACCATCACCCTCATCCTTCATCCACTCTCACACGCATCTTTAACCCCACCCTCATCCTTCGCCCCACCCTCACACGCATCTTTAACCCCCCCCTCACACTCATCCTTCGCCCCACCCTCACACACATCCTTAATCCCACCATCACCCTCATCCTTCATCCACTCTCACACGCATCTTTAACCCCACCCTCATCCTTCGCCCCACCCTCACACGCATCTTTAACCCCCCCCTCACACTCATCCTTCGCCCCACCCTCACACACATCCTTAATCCCACCATCACCCTCATCCTTCATCCACTCTCACACGCATCTTTAACCCCACCCTCATCCTTCGCCCCACCCTCACACGCATCTTTAACCCCCCCCTCACACTCATCCTTCGCCCCACCCTCACACACATCCTTAATCCCACCATCACCCTCATCCTTCATCCACTCTCACACGCATCTTTAACCCCACCCTCATCCTTCGCCCCACCCTCACACGCATCTTTAACCCCACCCTCACGCTCATCCTTCGCCCCACCCTCACACACATCCTTAACCCCACCTTCACTCTCACACGCATCCTTAATCCCACCCTCACCTTCACATACATCCTTAACCCCACCCTCACTCTCACACACATCCTTAACCCCACACTCACCGCATCCATAACCCCGCCCTCACCCTCACACTGATCCTTATTTTAGCCCTCACCTCATCCCCACGCTCACACTCATCCTCAATTCCACCTCACCCTCCACATGACCCCCCTACCTACTCCTACCCCCTCCCTTACCCACACTCTAACCTTCATCCTCCCCACCTTAATTATCATCGTAACCCAAAGTACCAGCCTCATCCTCAACAACAAACCAACATATATTTTCATCCATGTCCCAATCACCAACCCTATCACCACCATTATTCATATCATCACTGTCATCATCATTAACATCACCATTGTCACCAATGACATGAGTATGTCATCATCATCATCATCATCAACACCACCACTACCATCCTCCTCCTCCTCCTCCTCACCTTCCTGTTGAAGTATTCATCATCATTGAACTGTATCTTGGCCATGCCTGACTGCCTGACCCCCGACCCATAGTCTGGAGTTTCATCGTCCGGTAGGACGTGCTGGACAGCTATGCGGAGATAACCTTTGACATCTCCCTTCTCGTTGACGATGGCAACCCGATGGACCAGAGGAACGGGGTAGAGCAGATTGCTCATGTACACAAAGGACCTGAGTGTATGGTATGAATGGTAACGAATATACATATACAATGAATATGACTGCAAAGAGTGAATGGTACACATTCAAGTCTATAACATGAAATATAGAATAAAAGTAAATCTCAATATGACCGAAAGTCAATTGAATTACAATTTTAATTAGACCTCAAATATATTGTCTACAAACCCATTGTTATGTGCATATCAAATGATTACATTAAAAAAACACATATTCCATGGGTATACTATTGTTTGAATTCATGTACATTTATAAGATACCTTTCAGTCGAAACACCATCCACATTTAATATTAGCAGAGATATCAATTACTTCAGCAATCAAAATATTTTGAAAGTAGGAAGAAAGAAAAAAAAAATGTGTTCACAGACAAACTCGCCGACAAACAAACAGACATACAGAGAGGGCAACACATGTACATACCTTCCAACTAGACGGAACCATGGGAACCGATCGTAGAACGGATCCCTGCATGTGCCGCTGTTCTCAAAGCCCATGTTACCATCTGGACTAGTGGGTGTGGCATCAGCAGCATTGTCATACATCTCTCTCATTAGCTCTAGTCGCTTCCTACCATCGCAAACAAAAGGTTTGAAAGGCCATGATATGTAAATGAGGGGGTTGGTATAGTATAATGCTCACCCATCTATTGTACGTCCATACAGAAAAAGTTGCCTATGTTTTTCCACACTAATCAATGTCATATGAATACAAAGTGTTTTATATTTTTATAGGGTAGCATGTCATGATCTTGCTAGTACTTGTCACTTATTGTAATAGATTAAAGCAATAAATAGGCCTTTAAAAGAAAATATTTTGTATAGCCCTTTAGGTGCCACTTTTTTTTCTTTCTTTCTTTGGGCTAATGTGATTGGACACATTTTGTCAATGATTATTGTTACTGATTACACAGCGATTCATAAATTGTTATATCTCATCATTTTATTATTGTAACCATTTCTGTAAAGTCACATGGATTGGAGAAGAAGACCTTCAGGTTATAGTTATTTAGTTAATTTTTTTCTTTTCCTGGCAAACATGTTACTCTTTTCCATTTGTACTCGTTTTGTATTCAATGACTTTCTTTGTTTTTGCCAAATAAATGATAATAATAATAATAATTTTTTTGTAAGACTCACTGTAGTTTCTCTAAGGTCCAGTAGTGCGTTGCCCCTTTCTTCTTGTCCTGTACCTCGACGGCTACCACCGTCCGTGGGAAGGGTCTCTCCAAGACCTCTGCGCTCTCGCAGCTAGGGACTAGCTCCGTGGGAAGGGGCGAGTAGAGGGTGTCAGACAGGAGGACGAATTGGAACTCCACCTGGAAGGTCAAGAGGTACAGGGTAAAGAAGATAAACAATGATTTACTTATAATTTTGAAATATAAGTTTTCTTTGTTATGGTATTGAAAGTGCATGTAGTTAATCTTCCTCTTTGAATGTGTGTCTATGTATACGGTATATGTATTCTTCTCCATCTCTCTCTCTCTCTCTCTCTCTCTTGTCCTTTTTCTTCCATCGTCCTTTTCTTGCTCATCTCTTTTTTTTCTTTCCTGTATTCCCAGTCTTTTCTGAGCTTTGCGCACTTGGTAACTGTTGCAATCCTTATCCAAGTGTTGAAGAACGTTGGTTTTGAATAAATTTGTCAAGTGCTTAGAGCCGAAAAATTGTATATTTTGTATCCCCTACGAGTGTTTCATTATTACTAGTCTTCATGTAGGTAAATGTACGTATATATATCACATGTTGCATGTAAAACCATTCAGATATATCAAATTTCTATTTAAACATACCCATGTACATGTAGAACACAAAACAAAATTAAGTGAGACTACACATACAAACATAGAGCTACAAGTCTACATGGACCTTGTGGCAGTAATGTCTTGACCTAAACAAGTCATCCTATAAGGTCTATCAATTAACACCACCACCACCACCACTACCACTTCTACTACTAACTAAAGCACTATTCATTATTTTTGTTGATCAAGCCCTTTTCAGGTATTGATGTAGAATGATTTAATCTGCTGTAAGCCAGAAGGACATGAACTATATGTTAAATGACATGATTAAATGCCCTTCTGGCTCCGAGCGAATGATTTTAACTTGAAAATCATCACCAGCTTACCTTCTTCTTGAGTTCTACACTGATGGCATTAGCCTCCTTGAGGAATATAGCATTACCCCACAGATCATCCTGAACGCAATGACAGAGAATTATTGGAAAAAAGTCATTACAAGAAATACTATGACACCATAAGCCTTTGATAGGGGCCTAAAATGTATTAATAGAGCTTTTGACATAAAGGGTCCTGCATGTATTCAATATGATTAAGGCAGTCAAGAAAATGAGCAAAATTGCATCTGAGACCAAATGTAAGAAATAAAAATATTCCAGACAAGTTTTACAAAATACATGATCAACATTTACTTTTTGAAAATGGGAAAAAAATTCCTAATTTTGAAAATGATATTTGTAAGGTTTCAGTAAACAATAAAATCACAGTTGTTATCATGAATAAAGCGTTTATGTAAAAGAAATCTTGATATTGTTACACCATTATAATATCGCTTTCAAAAACCTTTGGGACAAATAATATTGCATATTTATTTGTTTATTATGGAAGCAATAAAGGTATCTGAACATAATCCTGCAACACCAAATTCATCTTATAACTTATACAATTCATTAAACACATTTTTACAAATTGAAAAAAAAAAAGCTGCTGAAGAGACGCAGAAGAGAAAAAAAAAGGAGAAATAAGAGATACAATATGACAGATGAGAGAGAGGAAGAGAGAACTGGAGGAATAAAGGAAGACCATATGTATATCAAACAAATATTTTTATCTTACCCTTATAGAAGTAAATCTATAAAATCTCCACTTTCTCCAGACCCACATAGCAATCCGATATTCACTAGCTGTCCATTGACCTAAAGATCACAAGAAAATCAGAACAAAGATATCATATCAATTATCATCAATATCACAATATCATTCCTAAAACTAGTTTCATTGCTTGCAAATATGAATATGAAAATTAAACATTGATTGTCAAATATTATGAGAAAGGCATCTGAAATGTACCATGCATCATAATATTATTTTTAAGAAGGTACACAATATTAAACAAATATGCATACATAAATAATGTAAACATTCTATTGAGGCATTGAGGGTACTATTTCATTTCAATCTTCATTACAATCTTTTCTTGTTTTTGGAGTAGGTCTGTTAGTTAAAGTGGCTCATACATGTTTAATGAAGTTAACAATATCATAACTTCTTGAAGTTTGGGGATAGTGTAAAAGCGCCTTTGCAGTGGACCTCCAAGGTGCTAGACACACAGTTATCATGGAGCAAAACGAAAATAGGAAAGATATCTGCAAAATTGAAAGGAGGAGGAGCAGTCAACTTACCTTCCCGATTCCATCTTCTCTTTCACTTCTCACACTCTCTCAACTCATCCCCGGGGATGGGCGACAAAATATATGGCTTTCATGCAAATTGATCAGTTACCATGGAAACCAAGCAAGGCAAGCTGAGTGCTCCCATTCTTTCTTGTTTTTTATTCTGAACCAAATTCCTTTTGCTCCTGATAACTGACACCTGGGAAAGAACTACCCTACAATGGCATAAGGAAGTATGTGACATCTTCTCTAAAAACCAATAGGTGAGAAAACACTAGGCCATGGACAAAGTACAAACCACACCCTGTACATTATTGTGTAGATATCTAGCATAAGTCTTTTCTTTATTTCATGGCTCTTTACTACATGGCATGCACTCCTTGGAAATCTTCCATACTCTCCAAAATATTGAAACCCCTTTTTTTCCTCTTTTATCAAACAAAAAAGTCACTTACTTCCTTTTTGCCATTGTACATGAAAAAAAAAAAATCACAAGATTCTTTGAGAGATACGATGTCCATCTCTTAAGACCTAGAAGAGTGTCAACTAGCTCTCAGATGAAAATATCATTAATTCCGCACAAAATGTCACATACTCTTTCAAATTGATTTCACCTTCATCTGGTGATACTCTTTGATACTCAGTGAAAGAAAGGCACTTGGTGAAGAAAAAAAATCTTTCTAATGATACGTTAGCATCTACTCTAAATTTCTGCACTACTATGAACGGGTAGATGGGCAAGAATTAGACTTCTTCTTCTACGTGTAGGTTCAGGCCAGAAACATGCATAATGGAAACACAAGATTGGTAGGAAGACATGGTGTGATTTACTTCACAATACAGAATTCATGACAATTAGAACACACATATCAATAGTAATGAATAGAATTACAAAACAAGATGGGTGTTAGTACACAAAGAGATAAATTGTGAGGTGCATGTACACATTAAAGTCTACATGTACATGTATCTCCATTGTTAAAACTATTCTGAGCAAACAAAGATCAATCATAGACCACTAAATGCTGACAAGAAATTCCCAGTAGAGGAGATAGAGATGTAATATATTGTGAGTTATGAACAACGCATGAACTTGTTAGTGGAAAAAAATTTACATTTACATTTGAAATCATAATAGTGTAGCATCTTTCCTGACGGGTTAAAAAGTAAGCTTTATTCCTAACCAGCGTGATTTTATTTGCATGATAAGATTACATTTTCCCTGTTTCTCTCTCTTAGTTCTTTTTCTTTTTCTTTTTTCCAGTGATATCTATGTTACGCATGTGCATTTTATTTATTCAATGATCGATGTTTGGTCTTCATTATATTCCCATGTTTCAAAAATGCCTAATGACAGTCTCTCCCCCAAAAAGGTTTTTAAAATCTTCCATTTTCCTCCAAAATCAATGGTCAAACATTCCCTGAGTTTTAATGTTAAAAAGCAATGAAGTACAAAAGGAGTAGACTAACTCAAAATAACTCAAAAGGCATATTTTGCCCCCCTCCCCCAAAAAATTAATAAAAATACATAAATAAAAAGAAGAAAAAAATGTATGTACTGGTGGTAATTTTCATCCTGACATTTTTGACAAAAGGTGAAATGTTAATTTACATGCAAATAAAACTGCTCAAGTCATCTGTTAATTTCCTTTTAGACATATGAAGTGGTCAGAGAAACATTATCAAGCTAACGCACAAAGTACCCTTCAATCACATGATCATCTTAGATTAAAAAAGAATGTCTTTTTAATTCCCGAATCTGCGCACCCCATTTATTTAAATAACATACATTTTGGGTCAAACATCAATTCATTGGTATTTCTAAGATGCCTTGTTTGTATAATACTAACATTAATCATCTGAACGAAACCTGTGGCACATTTGTATGGCACTTTTGAACAAAGAAATGCACCTGAGTGGCAAAATACCAATCACTCTTCTGCTATACAGAATCTAGGAAACATATATTAATAATAATAACAAGATATGAGTTCTAGTTTTCTAAATGTTGTATAAAGAAACATTGTATACCTGAATGCCTATTTGAGTGTATTTCTAAACAAAAATTCAATGGAGAATCTGGGTCCCACTTGCGTCTGAACCACCGTATCATACACAAATGGTATGAATGGGCAAGGATTATAACGAGTGTGCACTAATGATAGGCCAGGTGTCGTGTCAATTCACCTCTTCAAAAGTAGTTTTTCTATACAATGTTATTTTCTTGTCTGAATGCTCCTACTGCTATAAGATGATTCTTCATACAACGTTTCTTTATACAAGATTTGTATGAATGTCTGTAGTCTGAACAAGCCAAAGACGATTGTGCATTTGCCACATGCATTTTTTTGTTTAAAAAGCCACTTGGAAAACATGCCATAGTTTTAATGAAGATGTATTTCGGAATAAAAAAAAGTCATCATGGAGCAAAATAATTTGAAGTCAGAATAAGGGAGACACAACCAGCTTTGCTCGTAAATATGGCTGAATCCAAACTCGATGCAGACATATAAAATATTTGCTAAGTCCATCTTTGTCTGGCACAGCCCCAGGAGATGAGCGAGAGGTCTTCCTGGGTGAGAAATTGATGATACGTGAGCCATCCTCTCTGCAGTGATGGTGGTCTTCACGATGATTGTCTCGCAGTGCTGCTTGCAGTGCCTTGATATACATGTACATTGTCAAAACTTCTCACGTTTTATTCTACTATTCCTACGTTTTGTAAATTCTAAACTGTCACTCTTGTTTTTGCCCTAAAACAAAATTGCTACAGTTTGAAACAGACACATACTACTGCAGATAGAGAAACAATATTTTGTACTCCAACACCTAAGAAACGTCTCATTCTCCATGCAGATCCCTCTCTTTGCTTCAAGTATACCTTTATAAATTTCTGACCCTATTTTCACAAGTGGATTAAATTATACTAAAAGACTTTTAGTTGTTTTTGTTACCTCTACATTGCCTTTGAAGTTATTCAAGACACAGAATATTAATGTAAGCTGCTATATCAAGATCCTACCATCGTGACTTTATTGCATAAGTGTACATGTAATTATGATGATGATGATGATGATGATGTACATTTATGAACTTTGAGAAGAATATTTCGTTGGCGAATTGCTTGTATAAAAGTACATCCATGGTCTCCTGGAAAAGGAGGGAAGGGTGTGGGGGCT
>BEXV01001916.1:10410-24010 GCA_003118195.1 Hemicentrotus pulcherrimus | reverse complement strand
TCCACATCATAGAACTTATCAATACTGGAAAAGGGTAATTTTGCAAAGCCATTGCATTACACAAAGCAATCCTTCCATCAATTGGTGCCTATATTTTTGTGCAAAATTACATGTGTGCCAAACGAGTAACAGTGCAGAAATGCAATAAAGCAACCCAAGTATTAAAATGATGGTTGAGTTCTGGTAAAAAATGAATATTATTGGTGGGCTTTCTTATTTGTTTTAATAAGTTACATGTACATGTACATGTCATAAGATGTTCCAAGAAAAATATTGCCCTATAAATGCATTCACATTCCACAAATAACTAGAAATAGTAGGACAAATTTCAACCAAACTAGATGGAAGTTAAACTCCATATGAATCTAAAATATTCTTAAGAAAACCCAAGACTTGCCACTAAAGATTTGCGTAGGTTCTGTGATTTTTGAGCCATTGATGTAGCACATGCGACCATCGAAGGGCTTTAGAGTGACCTGACTGTCCTTGTTCTCGAAGATGCAATGCTCCTCATTGATGTACGACCCACTTAGCTGGATATCTTGGGTCACATTGGCATCGGAGAGCCCCACCCTATAGAATGAAAGATGAGACAAAGAAAATAGATCAAAAAGAGTCTGACCATTGTTGTTAGAATCATCTTTTTTGTTGTTATTGTCATCTTCATCAACATCACCATTATTATTATTATCATTGCCCTCATCATCAACATCACTATGATCATCACCAACATCATCAGTATCATTATCGTTATCATCATCCTAAACACTATTACAATCAAAAACTCATCACCACCGCCACCATCATCATCATCACCACTATCACTATCACCTATCATCATCATCACAACCATTATCATTTTAACCTTCCCATCATAGCCATCATTATCATCATCAATCATCAAGATTATCATAAAGATCCTCAGCATCATCATCATCAAAAACATAAATATCAGTATTATTACTACCATCATCATCAAAGAGTCATCATAGAATCATCATCATCAGTACCCCCACAACCATCATCATCATCACCACTATCAACACCACCATCGTCTCAAGATTTTGGATTTTAATATTATGTGTACCTTGTAATGCCTGGCTTGAGATGATAGAGCAGACACTCGGACATCAGTGGGTCCTCGTTCAGATTTACAAGATGAGGAGTCTACGGTCGAGATTGAATAGTTGACAAAGAGTATTTAATTCATATTGCCTCATCAGTGCTTCAAAGGGTTAAGTGAATAAACCACTCTCCTGAAAATTGGCAACATTTACAGGTTTCCTAATGGTTACATTCAAACAAAATAATTTCAAAAAATATGTATCTAATATTAGCATATATAAATGATATTAAATCTTACAGTAAGATAACAAAAACAGACTAAGCGATTGACCCTTCGAAACAGGGTGATTGCTGTATTGATAAAATATAGAAATGAGATAATTCTGCAGCCAACAGGTTAGGAGAGCAAAATTGAAGAAGATGGGGAGAAAGAAAGAGGGAGAGAGAAAGAGAGAGAGAGAAAGAGAAAGAGAGAGAGAAAGAGAGAGAGAGAGAAAGAGAGAAAAAGAGAAAGAGAGATGGAGAGAAAGAGAGAGAGAGAGAAATTAAATACCTGTTTGGGGGAGAATACTCCAACAGTGATTCCATCTTCTCTCATCACGACACCCATTTCAGCTAACATCTCCTCTCTAATATTAAACAAATTAAATGTTACAGTGTGCACACATCAATTATCACATATATCATGTACCGGTACTTTGTAATATTGATTGATTTAATGAAGTTGAAAAATTTGCAGCAGCAATATTTACATTATACTTGTCAACAAAAAGAATTTTGTTGAACTAATTGAAAATGGAGGGTCATTAAAAAAATCAAACTAAAATATATCAAAAATCAAAATCAGGTAAACATAGGTCTACAACACACTGCTAAAATACCATTTCTAGATTGTTTGGTGCCTCCAAATTTTAAAATTACTTAGAAGAAGCTGCAATCTTTCAGGAAATTATAAAAACATGGGATTTAGAGGGGAAAACAAAACTTAACTACTGTATACACAACAGGAGCCTCAATACATACCCACTGATCTGGCATAGCAAGATGTTGTTTTCATTTTGGTTTCATTTTGCTGCAATGCTGTTGTGGCTTTTTATGGTTTATTGCTTGATGTTTGATTGAACCATTGCATTTGGGCCCTGTTATACAGGTGGCCACTACATCACAGGTTTAAGTACTTAACATACTTGGAGGGAGACAAGTTTATCATGGGACCTACCTCTGTAACCTGATGGCCTCTGTCTTCTTGAGTTTCTCTTCCCATGTTTCATTTAGCTCGGCTATCAACTTCTCAGATTCCTACAAAAACAACACCAAAAACAATGAAAATCACTGAGCTCTGTGTTATAAGATACAGAAATGAGAAGCATACTACAAGCTACGTCAATAAACAAACAAAAAAAAAACACTAATTTTGCCGCATCATATCTGAACAATGCTTAAGACCCCAATGCAGAAGTTGACAGTCATACTACATTTATAGCGAGTACAGTAAACCAAGATAATTTCACGCACATTAAGTTCTAGCCACATTCCCAAAAAAGTTACGATTTGGTAGAGTCTCATGCTGCAATAGAATTCAATCATAACTTGGACAGAGAGCACTGTATCATTGCGATTCAGGAAAATTCAAGGAAGTCATGACAGTCTCTGATTTTACAGTAAAGAGTTAGAAAGAGAGAGAGAGAGAGAGAGAGAGAGAGAGAGAGAGAGAGAGAGAGAGATAAAATACCTTTATTCTATCCATGGCATCTTCTTTGACGGGTAGCTGGATCTTCTGGGGCATGGAAAGGTTTGGATTGGTGGCAGCGTTGACGTTGCTCACAAAGTTGTTGAGGTTGTTGGTGTCGACGTCGATGCCCTCTGTCTTGAGGATGACCTTCAGCCGATTGACCTCCTCCTTGAGTTCACGGATGAGACGGGCATTGGGATCCTCATTGACGATGGCCTTGCAGACGATGTTCTTGGCCCTGTCTGCATATCTGTGGAAAGCAGCAGGCACAAAATTTGAGCACAAAGCGCTTAACTCTTCTGAGCTCATAATGGTCTAAAGATTAAGAAACTGGCTCAGGGAAACAACTAAAAAGACATTCATCATCTTACCAGGTCCCCATTTCTCTCTCGGATATTGAGTGGCAAATGTAGATTACCGCTAATGCCTTGCCAAAGGACATAGGTGCTGTGTCAGGGATCTAACACACAACCTTTGAATGTCAAGTCAAGTGCTTAAACCACTAGATTGCTCTGGACTAGTCTCCTTGATATTATATTTCTATCAATCTTTAAAACATCAAATGAATGTAAAATGTAAATTTCTCCGAAACATAACAAACAGTCCTGAGTAAAAACAAGACAAATTATTTTTAAATATCCTCCTTACCTGAGCGTACTGAGGGTTTCATCGTAGTTGATATCGGCCGGACTTAGCGCTGCAATCATGGCTGTCTTGGAATTTCCTCCAAGGTTCTCTCGGAGTAGCCATGTTAGAACGGAATCTCGGTATGGAATGAAGTCTGTCTTCTTCTTCTTCTTACTTGCCTGTTTCAAAGAAATGAATGTGAGAGCAAACAGTTGAGTCAATGTACTGCACAGTGTCATCTTTATTGAGGTTTATGTATTATCTTTTGATCAGGGCCCCATTGCACAAAACTTACCATTGATGGTAACTTTGCCATCAATGGTAACTACCATGGAAACCTTGATTTTGATTGGCTGTTGAGCCCTGTTACCATGGTAGTTGCCATTGATGGCAAAGCTACCATCAATGGTAAGATTTATGCAACAGGCCCAGGAATGTAATCAACTCCACACGATATATAAGTAGAAAGATAGCAAACAGAAAATGGGAGTCAATTGCTGCTGCATTACATCATTTAGGAATAAGAATGATTTACTTACAAATAAACAATTCTCTAAATTGATAGAAAATTTATAATCACTATATTCATGAGTATTGATTTATTGCATTTTGTGATTTTCATATGCGAAAAAACTACAATATATACATGAATAAGACAGTATACATGTAAATGGACATTCAAGAAAATGTCCAAAATGTCAACCAACTAGATAACCAACCAACAATAATTGTATTAATATGTTTGAAAAGTGGCATATACCACATGTTTATGTAGGCGTACTTGTAAGAAAACTGCTAGAAGTGCATGTAAATGCTGCATGGTTGCTTTATTAATGTACCAGTACACTATGAAGTAGTCAAGTAATTCCACATGCATCAACTTTTCATGCTAATTCAATGTCTTGAATCGATTGTAAATAGGACATCAAAATTTTTAGAGCATATAAGCACTTCTAATTTGACAGAAAGCTAATCTTTACATACATACATTTATCAAGTTAAAAATGTTTGAATGTTTATGATATGGCAGGATTAAACATGAATTACACGAGCTTCATCATACGCCCTTTATCAAAGCATAGGCTAAATGCTGTGTGTACATTTAGACGCTATCATGCAAAGATTACTTTAAAATGTTTGAGCGGCTTGATAAACCAGAGCCCAATTACCTGCATGCACTCATACATACACACTGTGCATGTGTGAAGCTAATAACATCTACCTGTCTTGACACCGCAAGCAAAGAGCTAGCTTAACGGCATATAAGTATACCAGGTTCTACCCATATACATATACACACACACACGCATGCAGTATACATTGATCCAATCATTCATGCATCATTCATGCATGCTCTGCCGTGGGTAAATGGCATCGTAGTGGAGAGTGCGCCGTGGCAACCAATTAGCTAAAACGGACGTAATTCTCATGAGGTGAAATAACATGTTTTAAAGTAAGACTGATGATATTAGGATGTCATAGCTAATCGCAGCGCTCATTTGAATTATTATTAAACGTGTGTTCCCAACATCAGTGGTTGTCCAGAGCAAATGAATACTAGTCCAAAAATAATTCTTAGGTTTATGGAAAATACTGAAATAAAAATGCATTCAATGGAGTCATGATCAGGTGTATAGTCCTTCATATTAGATAATGAGTACTGTATCTTGCCTTCTAATTCAAGATATTAAGATTCTTGGACTACAATCACTATCCAAAGTGTTTGGGATATTGGAGAAGAAAAAAAAACTGATGATAAATTTATCTCAAGAAATGACACTTGTTGTGCGACTAAAATTAATATTAATCAACAAATGTGAGGGGTTTTGTTTTGGTTTAGCTTACATCATTGTTAATAAACAATGGTACCATCACAAATAAACAAAAGCATTATCATCACACAGGCCAATCAAAGTGATCCACAATACTGAGAATGGTTGACTGTTTCCCTGATTTATGGGAAACAAAGAAGACATATAGTTCATTATTAAACAAATGGGGGCAAAGAGAAACACAGCTGTGGCTACAACAAAATAAAACAAAATGATTAAAAAAGGTCCTGATTTGCACTACTAATCAGAAAAAGCATGCCAAAAAATGCAAGAGTATCTATCAACTAAAAAGAATGGCTCTTCAGACAAAAACTCTTTGAGTGTTTGGTGTGTTACGAGCCCTCTATACAGGCCTATATTTTGGTGAAAGCTAGCATATGTACATGTAGCTGCCGGAGTTGCTGGCCCTCACGCATGGCCCCCTGTGCATCATTCAAACCGGTATAGAGAGGGCAGAATCATAACATATGGAACGGGATTGGCGTACTGCTGGAGGCGATCGCTTTATGGGAGAATTTAAAGGGTAATGAATGCATTAAAGAGGAAGGAAAGGGACAAATTGTGAATCATAGGGATAATGATAACAGATTTTGTTTTAAAGGAGAGAAATGGGGAAGAGAGAGAGAGAGAGAGAGAGAGAGAGGGGAGGGAAGAGAAAGAAAGGGAGATGGAAGAGAGAGAGGGAGGGAGAGAGAGGGAGGAGAGAGAGAGAGAGAGAGAGGGAGGGGAGGGAGAAATAGAGAGAGAGAGAGAGGGAGGGGAGGGAGAAAGAGAGAGAGGGTGAGGGGAGGGAGAAAGAGAGAGAGACAAAGGAGGAAAAAGAAAAGAGAAAGGGTACAGAGAGACACAGTGAGAGAGAGTGGATGAGAGCAAGATATGGGGAGAGAGAGGGAGACAGAGAGAGAGAGGAAGATGATAGGGAAGGGATGAGAGGGGAGAGGGGGAAAGAATGAGGGGTGACAGAGGAGGAGAAAGGAAAATACAGATATGATGAAAAGAGAGAGAGGAAAAAAACAAACTATTAGAAAGTAATATCCTACATACCAGAATGCTAGAAAGCAACATGAAATAGAACCACACGGTAGAGAGAGAGAGAAAGAAAGATACAGAGATACATTAAATGATAAGGAAAAGGAAAAGAGAGGAGAGAATAAAAAAATATAACAAGGGAGATGAGAGGGTTTTACAGCAGTGCAGAGGGTAAAAGCAAAATTAAGATACAGGAACAGAGAGAGAAATAAAGAAATAACATAGGGGAACAAAAAACAGAGAGCAAATAAGTGAAGATGAGACACACAAAATAAGGAAATTAGAGATCAAAGAAATAAGTTAAGAAATACAATGTAAAGAAAGAGAGTTGAGGGGATAATCAAAAGAAAGGAGAAAAAAAATATGAAGGAGACAGTACCCCAACGAATAGAGGATGCATGAAGAGCAAAAAAGAGAGAAAGAAGAAAAAAAAACTGTATGATAAACAGGGACCAAGGGTTGGAGCGGCGAGACTGCCAATGCAGTATAGAGTTGATTCCCTAAATCTAATAAGCTAATCACATTGATTAATGCAATAGAAGCCACAATTCATATTTTTCTCTGGGCAAAGTTAATTTCTAACTTTGTCCCCCTCTTGAGAAATACCTATGTGCATGTTACAGCCGTGACTCATGCCCTACACTCTCTACGGGGAATAATATTATATTCAATACACGGTCAAGTCAAAGGAAAAACATCTAAAATGGCTGCCATTTTATGAAATGACATGAAAAATGCAATGAATGCATCAAAAATTGAGACAATCTCTACATACTCTAATTAATTTTCCCTATTTCATTTCCTTTTCTTCCTGGATATTATTAAAACATGGAAGTATGTAAATATAAATAAATAAATTGATATCTCGACCTTTATTGTAGAGCATAGTGGGTTAAACACTGTGGCATATCTAAAGGGGTGTACATCCCCCCCAATCATATGGTAGAAAAATGTATAAAATAAAGATAACCAAAAGGCAAGAAAAGAGAGTAAGGAGAAGGGGACAGGAATAAGGATGAGAAAACTGCACCAAGATTACCTCTCATCCCCACCTTCTGTAGCCTTGTGAATGCTCATTTCATTTTCAAAATGATAAGACAAGTACACACCCCCCCCCCCCTCCAAGTGCAGGTGTCCCCTCAATGCATGAACCCACATTATGCCACTGGTTGAACACCTTGTTCAAGTATGTTAGCTCCAAGCTAGGATAAGATTCAGGACCTCTCTTATGAAAGTCAAGTCAATTCCAATGTTTCCAGACACCCTCAAATTATTCAACATCTACTAAAGATATGCTGTCCTATGAAATGATTATTTTGTAATTATGTCTGTAGATGGTGGCACCCTATCAGTTATAAAGTCAAGTTCTGGTTATGCCACTGTACCTTGAATAGAACTGCCAGTAGAGCTTTACCCAGTATCTCAACACTCCCAGACACCCTCAAATTGTTCAACATCTACCAAAGATATGTTGTCCTATGAAAAGATGTTTCTGTAACATGTACATATTAGGTGGCACTCTGCGTTATGTGGTTATAAAGATGAGTTCTGGTTATGTAACTGATCTTTGAATAGAAACTGTCTGAAAGCAATTGAAAAGGAAGTACAAAAGAAAGTATGTACACAGTGAACTTCTGGGAAAAAAAAAATGATTATAAATTGAATCAGTTTTGCTGAAACTCACATCAACTGTACATGTACACATGAATGTGCACTGCATGCACAATAATGTGACACAAAAAATTGGTCCAAACATTTTGACAGTTATTTCTTGTCATATTTCGAATATGAGGGCATTTGAAGAGCAGTCTTTTACAGAAAACAGTTTTCTAGGATATTTTTTCACATTATTGAAATTAAAATGACATGAACAAGCTCACAACTTTGTCTACACCTTTCCCAGAAATCAACATTCTCTTTAATGCTCTATGTGGATGCAATGGTTTTTTTTTTTTTAATGTTCTTCATTCTGCACCTTATATTAAAGAATCAAATCCCCTGATATTATCAAAAGCTTTCATCTCATGGTTCAATTAACAGTTGTTTTGTACGACTTAATTATACATCATGTAACTTTTGCAATTGCATTTGTCTCCTAAAGTGAGATTAAGGATATTTTTCATCAATAGAGCTCCTCAATGTTCTTCTTTAAATTGTAATAACTCTTTGACTGAGAGTAAATAGAGAATGGCTTCCATAATTAATGTATTCTTTACATATGACTGGTCATTTTGAATCGGTTTCAGCTGGTTGGAATTAATTCACCACATTAGTAGGTGGGAGATAAGGAAAGCCTCCATATGTTAACAAAGTTGTAGCCCACACGTCCATATAAACCATGCAAAGGCTATACAATTCGGTGTTGAGCAAGTGAGATATCATTACAATAATTATTGTATATTTTTGTATAATGCACAAGTACATTTCCTTTCAGTTTTCCAGAGCTTATTCACTCACTCCCCCCTTTTTTTCCCACACCGCTACAAACTAACTCTGATGCAGGATTAGGGTACCCCCGCAGATTGGTAATGTTATAACCGATAAAGTCGTAAACAGGATTGTGCATTCTGCCGTACCAATAGCCGCTAGAGTCTAGACAGGAACGTGTTAAAAACCCTTCCCGATTCCAACTAAACGAACTAAACCAATCGTTTTTGCCTGATTAATTATGATAAAGGCGGTAGAAATCACATCAATTCAAGATGTCATTTCAAGCACACCATGGGTATAGCTCTCATGGTGGCAGACAATTTCAACACAAACCTTTATCCATCATGAATGAATCAATAGTTCTTGATTCCTTTAATTGAAAATTACTTTTGCTTTCAATGTTATCCTCGTCTGAAATTAAATTCTAGAATGCTATACCGTGTAAGTCAAAAAAAAAGTTTACACCTAGAAAATGCTAATTATTTGTTTAAATCATCTATAAAAAGTAAATTATAATACATCTTATGAAAGAGTGTTTTACCCCTAATCATTTGGTACCATTTTTGTGTGGTATGTGTTAACGCTCGGATGAACAGGTGGCATTGTTTGCGAGAGTGCAAAAATCGACTTGCGCCAAAGTGATGCCTACAGTATGTGTAATGTTGGGATTAGCGGAGTGAGAGTATGGATTGAATGTATCAAATGAAATGCATTGCATATGTCTTTTGCAAAGGGCAAAGTCACCTACACCCACACACACGCACACAAATGTTCGTTAATATTTGATTTTCGATATTTGATATGTGTGGCATGATTAATTTTTTTAGGGATGCTATTTGGATCTGCAAAGACTGAATTAATACTCAAATCCCAATTGTTTTATTCAAACATCACATAGGCAATTTTTGCGCAAGTCGATTTTGGCACTCTCGCAAACAATGTCTCCTGTTCATCCAAGCGTGAACACATACCACACAAAAATGGTACCAAATGATTTGGGATAAATCACCCTTTCATAAGACATATAACAATTTAATGTTCATCAATTATTTTTTTAATAATTAGCAATTTTCACAGTGTTTTGGGGAACTCAATCTGTAGGTAGCAAATTCCACATCTGAAACCTCAGGATGCACTGCATACATGTACTGTCTCTACAAACATATACATGTATGTACATGTTTTGTTTGTTTGTATGTCTGTTTTTCATGAAACGGAAACAAGTAAATTTGTTATCAAGTTTGGACATAACAAAGATATTTTGCCTTCACTGCGTTTCCTCAAGAGAATAATAAATAATTCCATGCCAAGGGTGATAAATACCACCAGAATATTTGCACTGGACTGCATGTTACTTACATAGACTTTCTTTACTGTAACAGAAAAAATACATGCAAATGTGCTGTGAATTTTGATCCTAAAAAGATATTATTTCAAAGAGAAGTTTGATGTCAGTCTGAAAGACTATCAGCAGTGATCCTTGTAAATAAAAACAAAAAATTGCTCTTTAAATGCTCTCATATTCATAATATCGATGATTCCCAGACCTCCCGGTATACCAGTTTTATGTTCTACAAAATCAACCTATACATCTGAATGCTATTACATGACCAGAACTCAACATTTTCAAAGATAAAAATCTATACTATTTATCTTGCAGTCAATATGGAAGCCTACATGTTTAATAAGGCGTTTTTTCAATGACATCTACAGCACTGTAATTAAATTTCTCACTGCTGGTACGTTCCTCAAACTTTTCTTATTACAGACACCGGATGACACAATTGGATTTACGCATCTTGCGACACTGAGACAGGTTGTGTATCACGTTTTTGAGATGGAATTCGCTAACATAGTTTTCATGGGCTAACCCATCCTGAATTAAATGAATTACTTCTGGTGTATTTGATATGTGTCCTGCCTATGTTGCGATAACATTAACCTTTACACTGTGCAAGCCTGTTTTTAAACATGCATCACAAGTCAAATTTTGTGAGACAAGTTTCATTATGGTTCTGAAGGGGGGGGGGGGAGAAGGTGTGGTGATGGATAGCTCATTTTTGTTCCAAACAGGACACTTAAACTTCATAATTTTATTCTTGTAAAACAAATATAAGATGGAAAATAATGGGTGGACGATATAAACTGAATGGAGCGCAACGGGTTAAGACGAGAGTGAACTGATACATGCAGACTGTTAAGAAGAGGGTTGAGTGGTGATAAAGGTTAGACATAATTTGCGACGTTTCTAAAGCTCACGGCACACTTTATATGATCATCCTGCGATCCGATTTTCGAAGAAATGGCATTATATTAATTAGATACCTGTTTGGAAGTATAAACAAGCATCATCTTCCTGATTTAGGTTCTAATGACAGTAATACTAAGAACCAGAATTTGAGCGCAATTTAAGCCTGCTAGTAGGAATAACAGCGGATTTGGCTTGAAATCACACACAATTAACATATTGGTCCAACATCGCAACGATTCTTCGAATATCAGATCGCAGAAAGATCATATAATGTTCTGTGGGCTGTAGAAACGTTACAAATTATGTCTAACTTTTTTTTCGTGATAGAGTCAATTTGTTGTCATTTTGATGATTCCCAAACTTGGCAATATATACGACATAATAATTTACATTATGAGCAAATAATGTACAAAAAGCAGGGTTTAGAGTGAGTTATACAATATGGTGATATGACTAATAAAAGTTACCGCTAGGAAATAAATATACATCATCTAATTGATCCGCCTTTATCGAGCGTACGTCAGAGTTTGCTAATTTCAGGCAATGATATTTGTTGTTCATTGTCAAAATCAAATCACAGCTTACATCCCACATGAATACAGAGTAGATGAAACAAAATCTCTCCCTCTCTCTCTCCACCCCTCCTACAGTCGTAAAGCTTACACATTAAATCTTCCAAAGTTGACAACCCACACAATATGGGGCTACCACAAAGCTTGAGATAAACCAATAGAGCATATGACATCATGCAATAAGAGTAATCTAGAAATTAGTGCTGCTATGAATGGATCCGAGGGACATTAATTTTTTAAATCTATGAAGATAAAATCAAGATGTAAGAAAGCCTAGAGGTTCATCGTAGATAAGGCAATGGAATGGCATTTGAAGAGAAATGCAATTCAATCATTAATCACCCAGTCCATTTTGGATTTGCTGGAAATCATATTCATGGTCCTGTGAAAGACATGCCTCAGGTAAAGGAGAAATTCATAACTCAATAAAAGAAAGATAACAACATTAGAAAATGACAACTTTGACTGAAAAGCATAATATACCACATGCAACAGAGCAATCTTTGTATACCAGTAGGCATATTTTCCTTGTACACTTTGCAGTGTAGTACTTGTGACTACAAGTAGATTAATACTGGTTTATTGGACATGCACCCATTCCCTTTACACAGATCAATTCCAAGGAAGAAGGAAGATCTCCATATTGTAAACAGAAAGTGCTCTTTATTTACATGCAAGATAGTTTACAACGCAGCTTGTTACGAAATTGCACAACTAAAATTCTATAAAATGTATTTATCATGCAATTAAAAAGCATCATGAATGGCTATAACATTTCTGCTTTTAACATAGAGCTCTTAATGCTTCATATAAATATATTTAAAGCAACACTGTAAAATTTGCATAAATAAAGCTAATTTCATATAATAAGAATCAAAAAAGCACAACACATGACGTGTATATTCAAGCCAGCAAAATCTATGGCTATTAAAGAGACAAACTTCACTAGTCCCACTTGTATTAACAAAAAAAGTATTTAAAAAAATATGCAGCTTCACAAATGTCACAACACTTTACATTCCCAGACAATTAAATCTTTGGATACGAGATGTTATGACTCTCACCTTATCAATGGGCATACTTGACTATTGGTGTGACAATGTTAGTAGCAGAAGGAAGTAAGGAATTATAGAGAGAAAAAGTGGTTAATTAAAATGTTAGAAGGTCTATTTTCAATAATATGGTGCTTTTATTGACATTAGGCAGAGTAAAATACACATCATAATATAAATATACAACATAAAAGACTGTACAATAATTTGCTTCTGTTTATTTCTGGATCCAGCCTGCCATAGCATTGCGTTATGACTAGGCTTCTACTAAATATTATCGTTCTGAAACACTAAGAATTTCACTAAAGGTAACAAGCAATGTTCTGAACATCTCTTGTTAGTCTATGAGTCCTCCCTCTAACAATGTAGGAGAACCTGCATCTCAGAAAATGGCCAAGACTTTACATATTGGGATTTTTGGAGTGAGGATTAACACTTTTAATCCAAATGGATGATGATCTAAGTTTCCAAAAATGAATGTTGAATATCTTTTACGGTTTTAGCTATAACCAACAAACAATTCTGACGATCTTTTTTTAGTCTACCGAGTCTTCTGTGTAAATATATTGTGGGAGCGTGCTGCAAGACAGAGCAGAAGAAAGAAAAGAGCGCATATCTTATTATAAACATGACGGAGGTGAAACAGGAGAAGGGAACGGCCATTATTGGCAAGTGTGAGCGGAAGCTGGCCAACGAGGACCCCCTTGACATGGTTCGGAAAATGAAAATGACGGAGGGTAATTAAAGATACCAACATGGCCTAGCATCAGGGAGGGCGGATAATAAGGGTGGGAGGAACGAAAGGAGAGGAGAAAGCAGACAAATGTAAAAGTAGCAGGAGAAGTAGAAGGAAAAGTAGAAGGAGGAGAAAGAAGAATTTACAAGAAAGGGAATTGAAATGTTGAAGTAGTAGATGTAGCAGTAGTAGCTATAGTAGATGTAGAAGTAGTAGAAGTAGTAGAAGTAGTTAAGTAGAAGTTGTACAAGTAGTAGATGTAGAAGTAGTAGAT
>BEXV01001914.1:69254-81003 GCA_003118195.1 Hemicentrotus pulcherrimus | reverse complement strand
TCTCTCTCTCTCTCTCTCTCTCTCTCTCTCTCACTCTCTGGATCTCTCTCACACACTGTTTAAATCTCTCAATGAATGTCACCATTGTTGCATATGCATGTATCAATATTCATAAGCCTTGAATACTACAAACATATACTTTGTACATTTATGTGATTTCTTGAGCCTTGAGCACATTTGTTGAGTTGATTATATTATTATTATCCTTGAAAAGAAAACTGATGATTATCGTATTAGACTCACGTGACAGCATAATTAGAGTTTTCCTGACGTATCGCCATGTTGGGATAATTCCTGAGCTGAGCGAGCTCCACGTCTTCCTGGAACTGAGGCCACTTGCCCCCATCACTCTTCCGATGACGACAAACTGATGAGAACAGGGAGAAAGGGATAAGGATGCAGAAAGCAGAACTTAGAGACATCATATATTGTATCTAAACATTACCAATATTTAATTTTATATTTATATATTTTATTATTTTATCATTTATTTATATTTTATTTAAACAAGCAATGTAAATTAAAACTAAACTGGGATTCACAATCATAAACAATAACTTCCTGCCAACCTTCCACAGAAAGAAAGAAAAAAAACCTTCCACCAAAAAAGTGTATGTATATATTAATAAATTATTTTGAAAAAAATAGAAATCTCTCAAGGCAAAATAACAAATACTGTTTCTTTATTGTTTCAATGCAGAATTTTTCATAAAGAGAGTTTATTTCAGATTGATAACTTTAGTTTCAATGTCAGAGGACATCACTATTACAAATAAACGGCATGTTTGTATGTACATACACAGGGTATATTTCCAAAAGTTGTTTCAGGGCAATTAAAAACTAAGTAATGGACCTTTAAACATTAAGCTTTTGCTATAAACTGGGCAATCTTTTGCCTGTGCAAATCTGCAAACATAGCACTCCAATTGATGCGATGACATGTCGACTCCTGGTAAGGATGACAGAATAGTAGGTAGTCTGCTAAAAGACAAGTGCGCAATAACACTAAGTGAAAAAAATTAACAAAATCCTACTGGCTCAGAGCAGAATAAACAATGTTGTATATTTACTCACCTAGGACAATAATGATGATGGCTACAATGACCAGAACACCTACCACAGCTCCTATGATGATATAAACTGTACTGTCACCTACAGAGAAAATCAAAAAGAGATTATATTATCTAGTGTTTTCAATATACAAATTGGCAGCTTCTACAGAGTACAGGAGTGTGACTTCATATTAGCCAAGTTATCAAGGTAGCTGGTTCCAAACATTTTTGTGCTAAACAATGGCTTGGTTTATCACACCTGCGCCAAACAATGAGTAAGTCCTGTTCCAGCCCACTGCTTGAATGATGTCGGGGTGAAGCTCATGCGCAGCCTGTAAATGAGACAACAACATAAGGATATAAAGACCACTGTCTTCCTTGGGTGGTCTTTATAGACAGGTTTCACTGTAATAAAAATAGTGAACGCGCTTTGGTCGGTGAGCTGGTAAAGTGCTTTATAAAGAAGCTGTCATTATTATTATTATTATAAGGATTCACAATGCCGTTTTATAATTACTTACATAACTTATAATAATATCTTACTTGAAGGATTGGGTAAGACCGCCGCCTCGCTGGTAGGACTGTATGGTCCCTCGAAGTCATCATTCCTGGCTTTGACCCGGAAGCTGTACGAGTCACCCACCAAGAGGTCAACGATGATCCAATTGGTATTAGAGCCCTCATAGACTTGGTTCCACTCTCCTGTAGACATAGCTCTGAAAAAGGAACAATGACTAACTAACTTGAATATCACCACTGATTATGCAATCAGGGGGTAGAATCTTCATTGGTAGGATGCGACCTTCATTTTTGGTCAAACAGTTTTTGAGCGTCAAGGAACGCCTGGCTGGAATGCTCCCCAAGGAGTGGAGATTGTTCACACAGTGTGTGCGGGCAAGTATTGAATCCAATGACTTGGGTAATAGCATATCTGTAAAGTGCTTTGTGACATCGAAGATGTATTAAGCACTATATGAAAGCGGAATAATATTATTATTATATGCGGTAGATCAAGTAAAAATATTCTCCTCAGCAAAGCCGCTTCATTTCTCTCATCGATCCCTTCCTTTCCCTCTACAACCCCAAACCTTCCCATGCATGCATTTCAATTGTCGATTGACATTGGTAAATTTCATTGCATGAATCTGCAAGCAGAAGTACCTGGTTTCAAGTGTATATTGAAGACTTCCAGGTCCATTAGCTCTGTTCGGTTCTGTCCATCGGACGTCGTAAGTTACTGGATCTGTTCCTGTTTCTGTTACTGTGGGGACGCCTGGGGCATCTGGGCTGTCAGCTGATTAACAAAGATAAAGAAAAACAAAAATGATTAAATGAACAACAAATCACATTTCTTTTCTTTCCAGTACTCTTAAGAATTCATTACAAATTATTTTTCATGTATAAACACAATGGCCCAAATTCACAAGGGAGGTTTGTCGACAAACCTAGATTTATGTGCGTCATATGACTCGTTTCAAAGCATTTCAAACCAAGGTTTGTACAAACCTAGGTTTGAAACGATTAAAAACACGTCATATGACGCACACAAACCTAGGTCTGTCGACAAACTACCTTTGTAAATTTGGGCCAACATGGTTAAAGCTTTATAAACAAATAGGCCATATTCATAAAGTAACCAAATTTAATGCAAATATCTTTGTGAAGTGCCCTGATATGAATTAATTCACTCCCCTATTACGAATACTTGTATGTCATAGTCGGAATGAAAATTACAAGAACTATTTGTTGCTACGTGTAGGTAGGTAGGGTAGGACAAATATCAAGCATCCATTTCATTGGCCACTGATCAACAAAATCCACTTACCCTCAGTCCTTGACGATAAGAGATCTTCATTCCCGGTGTACTCATACTCCTGACCAGATCTATAGAGAACCCTGGTGCGCACCTCATAGTTGGTGTAGGGGAGCAGGGGGTCCGTCTCCCCCTCACCGATTGTTACGTTGTACTGGAGCCCTGAGGTTGTGTTGCCAGTGAGGGTGTCCTGCCATTCAGAAGAGGAAAGCTGGAAAAAGAAACAGATTTTTGTCGTCATTGGACAGATGATCAGAACATCAAATCTTTGTTTTTCTGTCATTTGTTAAAAAGTCTAAAAAACAATTACCTCTTAATATCAATATAGGAAACAATACTTAAATGTACAAAAATTTGAAATGAAAAGATTTCTTTTCAAACTTTCAAAAAATATTCATGATTTGTGAAGTTGGATCAAAGAACAGACTAACATTGAAAAAGGGGGCACTGTGATTCTAAACCTGTCTCACACAATTATACATGTCACATATTGCAGTAAAATTGATAGCACTGAAATTATTAAGCAAGGTAAGACTGCATTATTAGTGCTATCTTACATCTTTCTCTACTGCTACTGTTTTTCATCTACATTACTTATTTTTTTCAGGCACCTATATTATACCAGCATTGCTTTTTAACAGGTTCCTCACATTCTACTTAATCTATTATATGAATTGAGAATCATTGATAGGTGCTCATTAATACTACAATTATATTGTATACATTTCTTATTTTATCTTAATATTTTCTGTAAAATGTGGAACAAATAAAACTTGAAACTTGAGACTTGAATATAACAGACAACAGACCTCTCTATACTGGATCCAATGGAACATGACACTATCATCATCAGGAGCCACCCAGGAGACTGACAGGGTGGTACTGGTCTTGGACGTCTCTTCAACCACGGCTGGCTCCTGGAAGGTCGTCTCTGTCTCCGTCTGACTGGTGCTGAAGGAGTCTGAAGGTAATGATGCTTGGTAGGACTCAACCTGATGAAGAGAACACAAGTGCGAAAAAGATTTTCTTTAACCTTTTGAAATCTGAATTCTCTCCTTGTCGTAGGATTAATACAGGGGCCATGAGGGGCCATGTGGACCCAGAAGGCTAGGTAATGGGTTCACTACTTTTTTACAGTTTGGTAGTAGTTATCAAAGCAAAATTAAACATTTAACATGTTTATACCAGTAAGCTTGCAGAGAAGTTGGTAGTGCAAGACCTAAACTCATTTACGCATGATCCAATAAACCCAACTCAAAATCAGCCTATGCATTTACAAAACATAAAAACTGTGTAAATTATGGGAAGAGGGTGTAGACAAAATTAGAAAAAGAGCACAGCTGTACACAACAAAGGCCTCTATACTTACTCAGAGTCTATGATATGTGTGTTATAACAAAGATATGTGTGAGGCATTCATGTACAATGAATCAATTTGCTACAGCGTAAGTTTTCAATCCATGTACCAAGTCATGTCTGAATGAGGGTTTGGTCTTTAATTTTGTTGGGAGAGAACAAAAACAGTACTTGAGTCATCTTGAGTACCCTCTTCTTCCAGACGACTAGACAACCTGAAGATATCATCACTTCATCTTAACCGGTTGACTACCAAATTCTCTCATTCCCATAGACATAAAACAGGGACAACCAGGCTCCCATTGACAATGGGTTAAGATTCCCTTTAAAATATTCAAAATCTATATGTATCTCCAGCAACAAGAACATCACTATCTCCTACACAAGGAGTAATTTTGTCCTGAGACATGTTTTCAGTACAGTCAAACCTGCTATAGTGTCCACCTGTCTAAAAAGACCACCTGTCTACAACAAGCACATTTTCTGTTTCCCTTGAAAATGGTTTCTCATTGAAACATGTACTAAAGGAACCTGTCTACAAAGACCACTTTTTGCGTTTTCCTTGCAAATGGTTTCTCATTGAAACATGTACTAAAGGAACCTGTCTACAAAGACCACTTTTTGTGTTTCCCTTGGGCAGTCTCTGTAGTCAGGTTTGACTGTATTTTTTAACTCACAATAAAGGTATACTCGGTGGCAGCAGCAAGTCCATCACTTATAACCAGAGAGTATTGACCATCCCCACCAGCTGGACTATCAACATAGCCTGTCCTGAATTCTTGAGTTTCCGTAGAAAACTTGACCCTGAACCGAAGCTCCTCCAGCGGCCCGTTGACCTCTAGAGGTCGCTACCAGGTCACGTTTACTTCGCTCGGGGTGAGGACAGCAACGGCAACCATCAGTGCAACAGATGGCACTAGAGTCAAGAAAGAAGGCCATAAAGAGTTATAAAACTAAACTAATCAAATCTTGTTATTTGCATGATTTCATCTGTCTCGAATAATTGAAATAAATACTGTTGATCCAAGATTAATAGTTTCGGTAAAGAAATTTACTTTGAAATAAAACCAGAGGGGTGTATTCCAATTGTGCTTCAGATCTTTGAGGACAGGGGTGTGCTTAAAAAAAAATGATTCTGTTTGGATCTTGCTTGGATTTTTATACAGGGGAAAAACATTAGTGTAAATCAAACAACAGTTATCTTGAATGTTATCTGATGAGGGCTAAACAAGGCTCCATATCCATGTACAGTATCTTATAGAACAAACATTCAAACACATCAGCCAAATGGGAGACAAAAGCTGATTCAGTCTGCCTTGGAAGATATGAAACAAGTCGTATTTACCTCCAGGACTAGTCCTATGGATAGCCACAGATCCAAGGGATGGTGTTCCCATGGAGTAGAGGTTCCTTACAGAGACCTGGGTCACATAGAAGGTGTAGGGTTCCAGGCCATCCAGCATTGCCTGGTTTGATGTGGTCTCCTGGGTGATGATACATGTAGGTTGAAATAACAAAAGTAAGTTTCAAATATATATCAATACAAGTACAATCGTCATCATCATCATCATCATTTCTGATGGTATAACTCTTTTATCAAATAAACATTTACTTTACTTGTAATTACAGAGAACTGTTGCTGAGCTAGCGTCATTAGCGTCCCTGTGTGTGCTCTGTCAGTTTACACTATTATTTTTATCATAATTATTATCATTATATCTACATCATAATCATCACCATCATCATAACCATCGTCATCATCATCATCATGATCACTATCATCATCATCACAATAACTACCATCATCATCACAATCACTACCATCATCATCACAATAACTACCATCATCATCACAATCACTACCATCATCATCATTATTTCTTCCTTCTCCTTCTCCTCAACATCTTTATCAACAGCAACATCATCATCACAACAATGCAAACAAATGGCCTTTTACCTCTGAAGAACATGTGAGGTTGCTGGAAGTACAGTTCAGATCAGAGCTCCCGCTATCCACCATGGCATAGCTCACAGCATAGATAGCCGTCGCCGTACTCACTCCCTCGCATTCTGACACTGGGTCAAAGGTCATGGTCAAACTATCACTTGCTGCAGCTGATAGCTGTGTTGGGTTTGTGTAGTCGGATGGTGCAAGGCACTCTGGAGCTGCAAATTGTGGGGAGAGATGAAAATAGAGACTAATACAAGTAACTTGCAACAAGATAACAAAGCCTGACTTCGATGTCTTTGTTTCAAATGAATACCATCAATAATTAAAATGCAATGAATGATTGTTATCATTATGTATACCATAAATATCAACTGTAGTTTGGTGAAATTTATCTGCTGTTTAATCCTGCAACAATGGGAATTCAGCCTCCAAACAATTGCAGGCTTTCATGAGATACTGTATATTACATTAAATGCATTTATATATAATCTATTGGACGTTACACAAAAGTTGGGCAATGCCAATTTTATTTACAAGAATCTCCTATTGATATGTCTTTACCAAGACAAGCTACAATAATAATCAACGCTTCAATACCTGGATAAGGTTGAAGACTGGTACCATACGTCAGCACAAAGTTCACATCTGTCTGGCCAGTCTGGCCCTGAAAATCTGCACCCGTCTGCTTGTCAATACTGGCCACCACACCCTGAGCTGTGTTGGACCAATAAACCCGGCTGCTGTCTACGGAGAGAGAGTCTGGTGGCAGGCCTGCAGTAGACATAACAGCGAGTAAAATATATGTTTTTAAAGAGAAACTCCAGTACTGGTAAAAAAAGAAAATTAATTTTCACAGAATCAAACGAATCTTACACTGAATGTTCAAGATTACAAATAAATAACATGTGCCAAACAATTTTGGAAGAAAATGTATACTGGCTGAGTAATGAGCATAGAAAGACAAGGAAATCAAGGTAGTACCAACCCCGACACCATGTGTGTTGTCCCATACATGTATATAGCTTTCTGTGTACAGTGCTTGTTACTTTACCAAGACTCGGTCAAATTTATTATGATTTTGATGACTCGATCCAGACCCTTGCAGTGCACACCAATACTTACATGCTACATGATCAACTGTTTCTGATCCTTTCCACACCTTTTCTTTCACAATGCAATCGCATTACCAGTACTAAAGTTTAGCTTTAAGCCTGTCTGCACTAGTTTGGCCAGGAGGGATAAGACCTCCCTGCATGGTCACTAGTAGGTGGTTATCTCATCCAATCAGCTCTCAATTAACTTGAGAAAAAGGGGATCATGGTGGACCAACGGTCACTGATTAAGCATTGTTTGCAATATAGAGGGCGCAAGTAACTATGAGTAGTGCAGTGTGGCTGCAAAGGGAGATGGTAGTCAGTGTCCATGTGCAGTGGGTCACAATTAGCCGACACCAGACGTTGTGAATAATACCATTAATGGGTGTACAAGTCTCGCACACAGCAAACCCGTAGTCCCATCAAGAAATACTCCCTAGTCTCTCAGAGACTCTTGGGTTAGGGAAATGTAAGATATTGACTTTTCCATATGGGGCAATTGGTGGTAAATGCAGAGCATAACATGTAAGGCCTGTTGGGCATAAAAGTGGGGGCTAATCAGGGTGATTGACAACACCTCTTAACACCAGAATGGCATCAAAGTCCCCATTTCATGAGAGCCCATTACTATGCGTCTTTAAGGTAACGGTACAAAAGGGTGATAAACTACATGGTATGGTGTAAACCAAAATGATCGATTGCAAGAATCCAATGGCAAAGTGATGATGTACAAACAACTTTCATCAAAGTTTGATTAAATTCCTCAGGAAGCTTTGCATGTTGGGACTCTAAAATTGTTCTTTACATTGTTTGGTCATTTTCCAGCTCAATTTATCTACCAATTCCCAACTGAGATTAAACTGACAGTTTCATTGACATACATTCTCTGTTTTGTGGCTCTTCTGAAGTTATTCAAAATCATTTATTTCATGCTTCAGCTAAACTTAACTCACAGTGCTTGCTTTCATGTAAACTCTACACACTTTTTCATATATTCTTCCCATGAAGACCAAGACATGGAAAGATAGATCAGATCATCTGTTTGGAGCCAGAAAGGCGTTAACTCATATACTCTAACACAGAGTTAATGCCCTTCTGGCTCTGAAAAGATGAAACATAAAGTAATCTGATCTTTGAGGTCACTCTACCTGATTGGGCTTGAGACGCTGCCTCAAATAGCCGTTCACACTGGCATCCGTCAAGGTCAGAGGTCCAAAGGTCATAGGAGATCGCATCAACAAAGAAGAGGGTCAGGGCATCCGCGTTTGAACTGTCAATGTACACCGCCGACCCAGGGGTCAAGGTCTCTGAGCATGTGCAGTTCTCTGTAGCTCGTCTCCTCCGTTGGCTGTTGGTGGCGCCAAACAATGGGGCGGGAACCCACTCATTTAGGTCAGAGGTCATCAGTATTGATGTTGATTGGGTGTTCTCAGCCCATACCAGAGTGCTAATGCATCATGGACAAATAAGCAGAAGATTTCATTGATTCAGGAAGCTTGATGTCATGAGACTCTGCAGATACTGCACCTTATCTGCAGACATGTACTATGTATTTGACATACACATAACTGATATATATTGTACCAAACGATGTAATGTGTAATTCAAAGACTAAAAATATTCATTGATTTAATATCTGATGATATTTTCAACGTAGATGATAAAATCTAAGAATGTAAGGTGAATTAACACCATTACAAATAAATATGGGGGAGGAGGAGGGGGTGTTGTATTACAGTTGGGTTTGGGGCTGGGTTCCATAATTGCACAATTGCAGTCTTACAACTGAATTGACATGGACTACAATCACATGATTAAAATGACATGTACACAAATTAACCAAGATTGGAATACATTAATTTTATGTATCAAAATGGAAGTGTTTCTGCTCTACAAATATGCACATGGGAATAAAATACATGAAATAAATAAATGAATAAACTCTCACTTTCCATGCGGATTCACACTGATACCCTGGACCTCGCTGCCCTCGGGTGCTGTGTACACCATCTCCATAGTTGCCATGGAAACAGGTAGAGTGGTATCGAAGCTATAGATAACAGTGTTGTCACTCCAGTACAGTATCTGTGAGACCCAGTCGATGACGAAACCCGCCTGGTACGGCTGCTGATTGCCCAGCTCCAGAAGCTAATTTGTAAAATATAATTTAATTAAGAGAATAATTTTGTGATGTACTGATTATAAATTCATCTTTGAAGAAACTGAGATTGTTCTTCTTCATAACATGACTGTATAAATGCACTTTGATCCAGTGTACCTCGTGTATCAACCCAAATTTTGTCAGACTCTATCTTCAACAAGTGGGAGACTGTACATTGCTGGACAATATTATATAGATTGAATAAAAACAAATTCTGCATACATATTTTTTTTGTAGGTTTATTCAGGTATGTACTGTTAACAACTAAATTATTCATGCCCTAACCAAGTTCTGTATTTTTTTTTTGTAATTGTAAAATCGATTTGTCCGGTTCATGTTTCTTGAGAATCTGAAAAAATAAATCTTAACTCACAAAATTATTTAACAATGGACCTATTCAACCAGTCCACCTCTCTTTCTTGAATTATGAAAAAACACCCCAACAATAATAAATTTACACGGGGTATGAATAATCTAGTTTCATTTCCATTTTTACATTTCGTTTATTTCCATTTCCAACAAAATATATAAAGTACGTGGGATTGCATTGTACATAGTAAAACAACGAAACTTAACAATATATTTGTAATTAGTCTACAGTGTACAATAGGCATATAAAACAGGTTGGTCATGGAGGGGACTGCTGAAAAGCTGTTAATTAGGCTCCTCTTATATCCTCAGAAATTGTTCAAAAGGAACAGGTTCAATAGAAGACTTCAAACTCAACTGAACATCCTCAATAATCATCTCACCTCCTCACGATCTGTCCCGTCCAGTTTGCTCCTGTAGATCTCTAGATCCCCCGAAGTCTCTACGAAGAAGACCATATCCTCGCTAGCAACAAAGGCAACGACCGAGACGACTATACCTCCAAGCAGTGGGGTGTCTTCTTTGGTGTCCGGATCTGTCAGGGTTACTCCTGCACTTCCTTTGCTCACCACTATGGTCGGTGGGGGAGGAGATACTATGAATGGAAAAGAATTGGAATGAGAAGAAAAAAGTGAATTAACTTGAATGAAAGGGAAATGAAATTGGATTTAAATTGGAATGGAATTGGAACGAAATCGGTCAAGTCACTCCTGTATTTCCTCTGCTCACCACTACAGTAGGCGGAGGAGTTTCTGCATACAGGAATAATCTGAATGAAATTAGAATTCAATTGAAAGGAGGTGAAATGAATTTGGAATTATCTTTAAAAAAGGAATTGAAAATGATATTGGAATGAAATCAGTCAACATCTGCTCCTCATCTATTGCAGATTGCAATCTACATAATATATCTTTACTTGATAAAATTATATATTCATACTGTTCAATAAAGGAAACTGAAGGAGACGATGTCTTACCTCCTGTGGTGATACTGACAGGGTCTGTAGCAGGTCCACTACCTACAGATGTAAAGCCTTCCACCTGAAAGACAGAAAGAACAGAAAAGAGATATATTGAGTACATGAACACTTCTTCTACTCCACATGACCAAGATAAATCATTAGTCGCATGTTTTGTCAATGTTTTTTTTTTTTATCTTTCATTTCATTATGATCCATTTCATAGGCCATATTGTGTACTGGTATTGGATTCTCTCTCTCTCTCTCTCTCTCTCTCTCTCTCTCTCTCTCTCTCATGTCAAATGTTGTCAAGCTTTAGCATGCTCTAAGCAGCCTTTCTTTCATCTTATTGATGGTCCCTCTCGGTCTTTTGAATCTAATATCTTTAGACGTATCTTGCCAAATTCATTAACGAAACATTCTAGTTGAAAAATTGATGAGGAAAAGTTATCATCACCATCATTATCATACTCATCATACATCATTATTCTAGTGATCCGAGGAACATCCAAATTAAAGTTGAAAATTAAAATCAAATCTCAAGAACATTCCAGTCAACAGTACGCCACATAGGAATTAATGCATGCTTCTGTATTCCATTGATCTAAAAGCATGTTCAGCCTTATCTTCTCACCTGAAAGAAGTATGTCTTGTTAGCCGTGAGGCTGGTGAATTTGAACACATCTTCATCTAGGCTGACATTGAACACCGTGAGCTGCTCCACATCCATTCCCCATGACACCTTATACCCTTCAAAAACACCATTGATCTCTGCAGGCCGGGACCAGCGAAACTCGGCTGAATACATGGTGGTTCCTGTCATGATGTCAGTGGACTCTATGGCGAAGGCCCTTGGGTTGAGAGGAACCGAGGGAACTGCAGAGAGATTTAAAGATTAAGCCCATAGTCAGAAGTGTTTATGTAAATCGATGGAGATAACATGCTTGGTTCTAGAAGAACAATTTTTTTTGTTTTTTTTTTGGGAGGGGGGGGGG
>BEXV01001914.1:53497-68769 GCA_003118195.1 Hemicentrotus pulcherrimus | reverse complement strand
TTTAAAGCAAAAGCTCAAGGCTTATACCCTCTGTATTGCAAAAACATCTCTATCTTTATTAAGATGCAGCATAATGTTATGACATGTGGATTTCTACTGTACGTGTACGTTCTGGACAAACCTGACATAGGTGACGTCATCTGAGAAGCCGTTTCTGGCGTCGTGGCCCAGTAGGTGTAGGGACTGATCGTGATGTCCAGCGATTGGAACGGTGCCAGATTTCTGATATTATAGAAAGCACTCTGAAAAGAGATACATATATAAGGACATTATTTAGAATGAGTGGAGGGGGCAAGAATAATATAAATAAAATATGTATATGAAAGTGGGTTCTTTTAATTTTGCTTCCTATTTTAATACAAGCAGGTTTGCTATCTAGCAGAGTCCTGTTACCAAAGATTTCATTCTTTAAAGAGATATTTTCTACTGGAAATTCTTTTATTAAAATTGAAAAATGTCCATTTAAATTGTTTAGACAGCTAAAGGATGACAAGCAACTTGATGAAGGTGGTTGTAAACGCTTTGCCTGGTTGAAATTGAACAATTAGATTAAAGAAAGAGAACTTTTCAATGTAGAGTTAGTGGGTTCACTTATGTCTTATCCACACAGCCCGGTCAGACTTATTCCTGGCTCAGCATTCAAAAGATGAAATAAATGCTGATTTACAGAACAAGGTAGAACATAATCACCTGTACAGTCTCTGTATACGTTTGTTCAGGAGCCGTCACATCTATGGTGTAAAACACAATCCCGTAGTTGACCTCTGTGCTAGCCTGCCATGTGATGTTAAAGTCATCCCATGTACCTGTGACCTGGATGGAGGAGGGTGAGATTTCTTCGGCCACCACAGTTGGGCGCTGACTATAACCCTCTGTGAATAATGAAGGAAACTTTATCTGTGAGTCGTCAAAAAGTAAATTTACTATTAAACTGGGGGCTTTTCTAACAAGGTATTATTCTGTCTGCCAATGCAGCTAAAATCAACTACAATACAGAGGACTATTCTAGACACATTTCAATATTTCACATAATACTTTGGTTTATTTTAAATACTACAATCAAGGAATGTTCATGACTTGCACAACTGATGTGTTTGTGCTCAATACAGATGAATTTACACCAATGTAGAAGTAATTTTCTGCTCACGTAAGTTTTTTTTTTATCTGCTGTATATTTCCTATAGCGAGTTCAATGTATTCATTCTATTGCATTTGTTTTATATGAGAATTTCTTCTCTTAAAACCAAAGCTCTTACGGAGCATTTCAAATTTAATGTATTTTATATTTATTTGTATTATGACAGTTCTTTTTCAATTACCAATTAAGAGCTCCCTTTGAGCTATCCAAAGCTAAACTTCCAGAAGCTCTTAAGCATTATTTCACTGATGTACACTGTACATGTATGCCTATAACACAGGTACAGCTAAAACAAGCATCACATATGACTTCATTCATTCAAATACTACAGGTACGGTATGCATCTTACCAGGTAATGGTTTGAGTGTCTCCTGAACTATGGTCAATGCCTGGACATCGGTAGCCGGTAACAGGGCTTGTCTCTGACCGCGGTCATCGCTGACCTCTACCCTCGACTGGCTGTTGACCCAGAAGAGTTTGGAGCTGTAGAAATGCAGGGCCATGCTCCTGATAGAAAGGTCAAAGTGAAAATGATATGAAGCAGGGTAAAGTCCTTTCATATAATTGATGTGAAGCAAGCGTAAATGCCATTACCTGGTTTCAAGCACAGAACAATCCCAAACTATCTTATACATCTTATACATACATAACTTATTTACAAACACAAGCCAGTATGTATTCTTTGGTGATGATGATCATCATCACATACTCTTCTGGCTGTACACCCTGTAAACATGAATAAATATAGAAACAGATCCTTCATGGCATCAGCTCCTGCTCTGTGGAACTCCCTTACCTCAACAATTAGCAATTTATGTTCTCTTGATTCTTTGAGAAAGCTCTAAAACCTATCTCTTCTTTCAGTAGTACTTGTATTTTTCTGTACTGGTATTATGTTTATGTTCTCCAAGGTTATAGTGTAAAGTACAACAAGAAATTAAATTGCAATCAATACGTTCCATACAAATTTAATGTTATTATCATTATCATTATTCCATCTACTTGTTCGTACTACAGCTTACAATTCTGCAATGAATTACAGTAAACAAAACATACACTGTACATGTAGTAGGAGGTACATGTATAAGAGATATATTCTTTGCTGTTGATCAGAAGGGTGTTCACTTGAAAATTTCTCAACTTGGGGAGAATATCAAATAAAGGAAGAAATTATATCGTTGAAGCCCATGAATGTACATCATACACAAAAAACTGCCCTAAAATTACATTCGGTGGTGAAGGAAACAAAAATGAGAGTGTTATAAATATATTTGACTAATCTTAAATCTAAAGAAGTATCATGAGCAAGAAGACATAAAATTCTACTTACGTTGTCTCTGATAGCACTTCACCAATCTCCTCTGTCGTTGACATTGGATCAGGGCTGAGGGATCATGGGGAGGGGTAACCATGGCAACAAATACAAAACAGGAGGGAAATGTAGGTACAGGTAAAAACTCAAAATAAACTCAAAATATGAAATTGAAATGAGAAAAGCATGCATTGATGAATGTCAGGGCATATATTATAGAGATCAAACTTTGGGCTATGTTTAACGCAAAAGTGAATTGGGAATACAGTGAATAAAAAATCATAAACAGTGCAAATAAGGGTAGGTAAAGTGGGAGTAAAAAAGAGATAACAGGTTGTAAATACGACTTATAAGAATGGACAATACATACATTTCATACTAATCTTATATCACATTCATATGTGCATAGATTGTGAAAGCAGAGATATGAATTTAAATCATTCAATGAAACTCTAGGAAAATCACTTCCAAAATATATCCTTCATTTACGGTAATTGTTTGTTTGCTATAGTTTTTCATTGTTTCCCTTTCCTTTTCTTTCATCTCTACTCTTCTCTTGTACCTTTTTTCTCTTGTTCTTCCTCCTCTCCTTATTCTCCCCCTGCTCCTTCTATATTTAATCCTCTTCCTTCTCCTCTTCCTGCTTTCTCCTTCATCCTATCCTCTATTTTTCACTCTTTACATTCCTTCCCATCGAGTTCTCTTCTCTGTCCCTCACACCCACCTCACATTCAGTGACCAATACCTTATCCCTGCCAGACGGGCCCGAAACAGCTTCAGCTCCTCGGTGGAGCTTTGCCTCGACACCACAAACCAATAGACGTATCCCCCGCCCAGGTCAAGGGTCAACCCTGCAACGACATCCAGTGAGAGGTCACCGATCTCGTAGAACACCAGAGGGCTCTCTCCATTGAGTCGCGAGCCCTCGACGGATGAGGACGATGTCCAGTAGATGTAAGCCTGGACCGAGTCGATGGCTATGTCTTTGACATCGTCTGCGAAGGCGTTGATGGCTGTTGGGGAGGTCACGACGGAAGATTGATTTGATAACCTCCCTCGGATAATCTGCAGAGAAAAAGGCACTTTGAATTCAATTTCCAGCTTGGAAAAATAGTTTATTAAGACCATGCACACACACTTATTAAAACTCACATATTCAGCCATACAGTAGCCAAACTGAATTCAATTTCCAGTTCAGAAAAACAGTTTATAAAGATCACACACAATTATTAAAACTCACATATTCAGCCATACAATAGCCAAACTGAATTCAATTTCCAGTTCGGAAAAAACAGTTTATAATGATCACACACAATTATTAAAGCTCACATAGTCAGCCATGCAGCAGCCAAACTATATGTATGTGCAACATAGTTTTTGTACCAAACTTTTATTTGTTTTCTCTGAAACAGCTTTTCCTATTTAACATAGTAACAGAAGTTGAGACTTGTTTGACTAATAGAAGTCTACTCAACAGAATTTTAGCGGATGTTTTTCACACATACACATGTACATTGTAAGTTGTAGAATTTGTTACAGTTGATATAAGTTAACTGCATGAGCCAAGAGACCTGTAAATATTTTACAAATAAGCACAGAAGATTGCAAGTATTATATTCCTAAATCTATTGTTTAAATCTTGGTGGGTTGCTACCTCACAAAAACTTAGTTGTATTTAATATCAGTTTGTCATTTATTCCATACCTGATTTTGGTCATGGTCAGCCCAGTAGATAAATTCACTAAGCCAGTCCACAGCTATTGCATCCACAGAACTTCTGACCCCAGGAGGGTCAAAGGTCAACTGCTCTTCTATTACATCACCCTCTGCTGACCGGTAGAGATCACCCATAGTTGAACTCCAAATATAGTAGCCTTGATACCACTCAATATCTAGAGTTGAGAAAGACAATTGAAAGGTCACAAGAAACAAGAAAGAGGGAAAGAACAATTTACTTCACTTGATGTACAACATCAAGCAACGGATAGGACTTCCCTACAAAGAGGTCAGCAAATGAACTGATCAACAAAGAAGATGGTGATGCATAGAGCTCTGCAAAACTCCGCCTTGGAAAAAGCACCTGATAATAATAATAAATGATTTTTATTGAGCGCTATTACAGCAGAAAAGAAACATACAAATCATAACAATCAGATAAAGAACAGTTATTAACATATTATGAACGAAACAAAATTTCTTCTGGAAAGTGTCTTCTGTACTACATAGGTGAAGGTGTTGTGGTAGAGTGTTCCAGATGGATGGTCCAGCATAAGAGAATGAGCGTTCGGCTGCCTTGGTGTAATGACTGGTAATATTCTACTACACCTTTCACTTGTTCATCTTCTGACTTGTTACCACTAAAAAGGAAAGATTAAGTGATGGTCTACACTGTACCTTTATGGACTGAAGATGTTGGCGGCCATTACAATTTTTGCTTCCCCTCTTCCTCCCCCTCAACTTTTGTTTTATGCTTTCATGGTTGTATTTTGCATGGTTGCTGTGTTTTACTCAAATGCTATAAATCAGGCTCATTGAATATTATTTTGAACAACTTTAAATAGCAATAACAATTCTAAATACAATAACAAATATTAAAAGTGAGGTGTGTTTCCCAGGAAAATGATAAAGGCCTAATCAGTGATTATAAAACAAATCAGAACTAAAAATTTGACTTTAGTAAGTACATTCATTGTTGCAGACCATAGTTGTTCAGTAGGGGTTAATCACTTAAATCAAGCCAACCAAAGATATCAATTATAATGTGAGTCATTCTACCTTTAATGGCTGCCTGGGGAGATAAGAGCAGTGCTTCTTCATTGCCATCTAGCTGGCTCCTCCAGACATCAGTAGCATTGGCAAGTATCAAGTAAGGCTCCACATCCACTGTCAAGACAAAATGGGAATAAAAAATGTATATACACTGTATGGAGGTGCTGTGGTCTAGTGGATACAGCGTTGTACTGTGAATCATAGGGTTTGTGGTTCAAGTCCTGCCACGGCACTAATGTCCTTTGTCAAGACATTAATCTACATTTGCCACTCTCCACCCAGGTGTTAAATAAGGTCCGAGCACAAAATCGGAATCCTAGAAGAGCTGGGTGTGCTCCTCGGGCACCTTAAGTGTTGGATATGTGCTCTTTATAAATATCCAATATTATTGTCATTATCATCATAACTTTCACTATTCTTCTCACACAAGACTTGCAGTATTCATCTCCGACAATAATGCCATTACTATTACTATGGCTCTATTCATCCAGAGGACATATATCTTTAATAGAAACTAAGCCCTCTAAACCTACCTTCAATTAGAGTAGATCCAGAGAAGGTCTCAGACAAGGGGCCGAGACCCCCTATTGAGTAGGCCCGGACTTGGACCGAGTACTCTGTGCTTCCGTTGAGATTATCAACTAGAGCTGAGTCATCCTGGAGACCGGTCAGGGTGACTGTGTTGCCAATTTGAAGATTGGTTTGAAGGATTTCATAGAGCCACTCCTCCCAAGCCTCCTCTCCTGTTAGAAGGATATACATGTACACGTAAACGTTATGGTAATTTAATCATTTTATCCTATTAGTAATAAGATTATGAGATACCTTCAAAATGTCACAGGGCTGAAAAAAGTACAATATTGGTTCCTCCAATGTGCAACCGAAGTATCAGAGATAGAGGTACAAAAGCCAATTAATGATTGGTAAAGAGAAATAATTGAAGATGGATCAGACTGAAAATAATATATTGAAGTCCCTCTGCACTAGTTTGGCATAGAAGGATTAGACTTCCCTGCAAGGTTGCTGGCAATTGGTTATCTCATCAAATCAGCTCTCAATTAACATAAGAAAAAGGGCATCATGGGGGATCAGAGGGTACTGCTTGTTGGCTGTATTGAGAGCGGCGCAAGTAGCTATAAGTCGTGCAGTGAGCCTTTAAAAGGAGAAGGAAGATGTAGACAGGGGAACTAAGTAGAGGACTGTCAAATGGCCTGCTATGCTGTCAAAAACATTTTTTTGTATGTTGAGTTCCCCCTCCCTTCCCTTGACAATAATTTCTAGAGAATGTTGAGGTGGTCTGATCCAATGGATGAGTCTCTGGACTGTGAACCACAAGGTATGGGGTTCAAATCCCTGCCACAACACCAACGTCCTTAGGCAAGAAGTTAATCTACATTTGCTACACTCCATCAAGGTGAGGTAAATGGGTACCTGGTAGGATTATTCCTTGAAATGCACTGTGCGCTGATAAGGACTGCCGGAGCTAGGGTAATAACAAAAATTCCAAAGCTCTTTGGAAGTGTATAGGGACGTAATATCATAATGTGTTTTGCGCTTTACAAGAATGCATTATTATTATTAGAAAAAGATTACATTACAAGGCCATTACTTGCCTTTGCCTGGAATACTTAGCGGTCTGGTCCATGTGATGTCTGCCGTACCCTCAGTGAAGAGAACCTGCAGGCCTGTAGGAGGGAATGCTGGGATAGGTATCGGCTGGTAGGTAGGGAAGAAGACGTCTAAGCCGTGGTATCCATCCAGGCAGAGAAACAAATCCCCATCTGTAAACTGTCCTGGACTTCCTTCAAAAAAGATTCGCTCGGTATCCCGATAATTATAGCTTGGGGCAGCGAAAGAGCATGATTTCACACTACCGTTCTCTCTTGCAAAGGTCCAGGTGAGAGAACTGTTGAAGTATACGACACTGGTGACGTTGATGAACTGATGAACTGATGTGTCTTCAGCAACATGCATCACCTTCTGGTTGCTGCCATCCAGTGAAGCACTGTGCATGGAGTTGCCAGTCGAGTTGGAGTAGAGTATCTGGAACGTTTCTGACAGGACAGTGAACGATGACTGCCCGGACAGACTGATGATGATATCAGCACTGCTAGCCTCGATGGTGGAAGAGGTCAGAGATGTTCGCCGGATTCCGACATCTCTCTCACTCCAGAACAAATACCTAGCCAAAAAATGAGAAAGGTTCATAGTATTCATAAATCTATAGATTTGGTTCCAACTTGAATGAATTGCTTATTATTTGTTCAGCAACCAAAGAATCCTAAAGGTACATGTAGGACATATATGTAGCACTTTCCAGTATAAAAAAAATCATTTGAAACATCAAATTGAAGGATGTCAATTATCAGGACTTCACACTTAATTTTTTTCATCGTGGGTGTGGACTGCTATTCTTAGGGTCTGCATGCATGATAATGCATCAATAATTTGAAATTTGAGGGGTCCAGTTTTAAGATTTTTTGGCACGCATGTGTCCTGGACACCTGTCTGTCTCGCCTCCTAAGACATTATTTATCACAGATGTCGATCATTCTTTTTAAGAATACACATAGTTTGGATGTTTATACAGGTGTAAGTATCGGCTTGCATGGTAATGTAGATATAAAGTAGGCTTGCGGTTGCACCATGTAAAAGAGGGGGAGGATTGGGGAGTCCTAAAAAGGACTCTCTCGGTAATCTTTCTTTCTTGAGTGTGTGTAAGAAAGATTACCAAGTGTCCTTTTCAGGACTCCTCAATCCTCCCCCTCTCTCACATGGTGCAACCGCAAGCCTACTAAATATACACATAGTTTGTAACTATTTGCCAAATTCTTCCTCAGATTTAAGTTAAAAAAGGAGGGCCAACACATGTTGAAGAAAATCAGGAATTTTAGTCTCACCCACTAAACGGATCAACCTTCATTTCCACAGGTACCGTTCCTATGTTAGCCACAGCAACAGAACAACCAGAGACATTCAGATCACAGCGCAAAATCTATGAAGAGAAAAGCATGAAGTTAAGATTTATCCCATCACACCTATTAATGTTGCAAATCAATATCACTTAGTACATATTTGTCATTGTGGCGTTGTGGAGTGTATGAGGAAAAGACAATGAGCTTTCAGCAGATCTAGCATCATGTAGGGCAACCATGGTATAGTGGTTCATTTACTTGACTCTCAATTGAGAAGTTGAAGATTCTAAAGATACCAAGGTATCCTTAGATCAGGCATTTAATCCCCAATTGCCTCTCCTAACCGAGGTGTGTGTTTGTGTGTGTAATTTGGGTTTTTACAGACGTTTATCGATCAGATATGATTATTTACGTCCGGGTACCGGCGTTTAATGTCACTATATCTGACTCGGTCTAAAACCGGGGTCCGCTGAGTCAGTTTGTAGGCGAAAACAGAGAGATGACCGTACCATGGACATTACTGCAACACCAATTCATTTTTCACGTCTCCCGATATGGAGTAATTGATACTTAATGTAGTAGGTTTTTTTCTCCTTATTCTTTATCAAAAATGTACCACAAACTGCAGCAAGAGCCAAACTGTGGAGATAATTTCTGAAAAGCACAATGAAAGGTTACTATAAAGTGTGGGTATGAGCTATACAAACACAAATCACCATTTACATGGATTTTAGTGCATATTTTCTGTTAAAATCTGAAGTCTGAATATTGATGACAATGAAAGGCATCCTCTACCTCTGTCCCTTGAAAAAAGTACAGCTGCTCATTCAGCCAATCAACATCAAGCTTTGTAGGAGCTGTGCTCTGATTGGTGTAAAGGACTTCCGAAGTTGCAAGGGTCAAGTTCGAAGGGTCAATGGTACGGCGATGGATGCGCCCATCAGAATCACTGATGAAAATGAAGTTCTCCCAGTAGTCCACAGCAACATCTATCCAAATCATAAACAAATCAAAGTTAAATGTGGGAATATATAAATATATATATTATGTATATGAAACACTTTTAAGATCAACCCTATTTATTGTTTCTTCACAGAAGGTTGTATGGCTGTAGTAGCGCAAGTCTAAGATTTTATCCCTATAAGTTACTGAATGTAGCTGTATATCTAATGACTATGTCAAGCTGACAGCTCTATTAGATTTAGAGCTTGAATCAGACAAAACATAAAACAAAATTTTTTTAAATGTTTAACAATTCCTCAACACTATTCACTAATACTTGGTAGCGTCAGGGAGATTCTCTCTGGTAGCGTATATGACCTTGTACTTGTCCAGTAAAAAATGATCATCTAAAAGCACAATTTCAAATAAAATGGCCAAACATGTTCTTTGATCTACAAGTTCATGTAATGAGCTAAAAAGGGTCATCACTTCATCTCACGCTGATGATGCTTGCATCTATTTTGAAATAATTATATCTCATATGGCTATTGAGATAATAAGTAGTCATGGGGAAAAAAGTGTTTCCCTTCTGCAATATAAAAATGCTTTCTTTTTGTGCATTACCCTTTTCATTTTGAAAATTGAAATCATTATACATGTGGCATTCAAAAAACATTGATACTCACCAGATATTGTGGAGTTTTCGTTATCCACGGTGTGTATGTCATTCGGTAGAGGGTCAGCAACTGCTAGCTTCCCATACTCTACCAATGAGACCGAAGACATTTCTGACAGAGTAGTAAAGCTCAAACTAGTGACACCAATGACCAGATATGGGACTACACCAAGATCTGCACATTAAAGAATTGAACAATGTGTGTCAAATTTTGTGTAAACATTTTGTGGAAAACGCATTTTTCCTTTGCTTTCCTGAAAGGAATGTGATACTGTCTCTGATAGTTGGAAGAGGGCATGATTTTTTTTTTTCAATGTCAAATATTGACTATAAAGTACTTTGTAAATCACATACATGGTGGTCTGTAAACATACTTTTATATTTACATCAGCTTTATAAATCAGCAGTTGGTGGAATAAGATTAACAGAGGCAGTTTATTTATACCGAAAACGATTATTGATATTTGATAAATTTATTCTATCAACAATTAATATCATGACCAATGATTTATATACAATTTTTTTATTTACTACTTCACTCAAGAAGATTATTTTTGTAGCAGCTCTAATAAATCTGTATCTATGCTGAGCTATTCATGAACTTTAATCAAACAGATCAGATAACCTGATTTTGTTAACGTTTTTAAGATTTTTCTCAATGCTATGGAGTTTTATCAGAGCACTGTACAGACTTTAATACATGATTTTCAGTTTACTTTGGGGCTCAGCTCCTGTTGTGACGTTGACTGTATCACTTTTTCCCCCGCCTTCCATGTTCCGTGCTCTCACGGACACCGCATACAGAGTAGACGCCCTCAGTGACGAGTCCACTACGGTGGCCTCCGTCGTCGACCCGTCTACCTCCCTCACGATCCCGGCCTCGTTCAGGAAGTTCTGGACGCCGATGGTGTAGCCTATGATTGGTCCGTTGGGGAAAGGGGGCGGGTCCCATGTAAGGGAGATGGTCGTCGGGCTGGAGCTCACGATGCTGGTGATGGTGGGGGCGGTAGAAGGGACTAAGGGTAGAAAATAAAAGTAGGTAAAATGTACAATCATGGGGTCTCAATATTTCTTGCTTTTACTTTGAGGGATAATATCAATTTGGACAAGAAAATAGATGCACATGTAAGATCGGTACTTTTACCATGTGTTATATGAGCGCATACAGGTACAAACAGTTACCGGTACATTCGATGCATAGTGTTTCTCAATACCCCAACTCTTAAATGTGAAGAAATACGGGGGGTGCTTAGCTCCTGGCTGCTTTTCACCAGAAATTAGTCTAAAATAGTGGAGAGAGTGATACTAATGAGTATTTTACCAACATACACAAATGTTAACCCCAAAGTTACCAAGATACCAGGCTTGCAGTACAAGCACACAGGTCTACATATGGTAATCTTAATAGCGCATGAGCATTTTAATAGAGGAGGTTTCGTGGTATAGTGGATCATTTACTTGACTTACAATCCAAGGGTTGAGTGTTTGAATCCTAGCCTTGGCACATGCGTCTTTTGGCAAGACATCAATTCATATTTGCCATTCTAAATCCAGGTGTTAAATGGGTACCTGGCAGGATTAGTTCCTTCAAAGGCACTGAGCAATGATTACGGCTGCCGAAGCTATTAAGCTAGGGTAATAATATCTAAAAACTTCTTTGAAAAGGGATCATAAAATCTCATAATACAGGCAAGCATAATTTCAGACACCGGCAAGGGATGTTATATCATAATGCTTTATGTGCTGTACAAGAACGGTTTAATAATATTATTAATTTTAATATCTGAAAATTCCTCAAGTTCAACGACTTACCCAAATGTAATATTTTGACATATTGGGAGGTGTTAATACTTACATGTGCACCATTAATTTGTTCAATACAAATTATGATATTCTCAGCCTTTTATAAGAGAGATATGATAGAAGCTATAGTCTCAAACACTGCTGGCAACACCTGTATTCCATTTAGTAATTCATTTCTTACCTCCTGAGGGGAGTGTCTGCACACTACTGGTTGGCGGTGAAGTTAGTGTGTGTCTGGGGGTGATCACCCAGAGGACTTGGAACTGATAGAGGGCGTAAGGAATCAGATCAGTTATGTCCAGAGTGGTTTCCGATATTGGCTGCAGATGTTGGAAAAGAGATTAGAAACAAAAATTGGTAACACAAAAGGAATAGAGCACAAACTTTCTAGTCCAAAAAATCTAAAAATTACAGGTGAAAATACACTGATCAGAGTCATAGGTTTCATACAGCATATTTGTGCTTTTTCGCTATAATAAAATGTTATTAACTTATTATTAAACGCAGCCCAATAATCTATTTTTTAAAGAATTAAAATAGCGTTAAAAAAAATTACTCAAGAAGTTTAATGGACCCGCTGAACAAATCAGTATCATCTTATTTTAATTTACATGAACAAAACTCCCGTGGATACCTCTACATGTACCTCTACCTCTTATAATTTACACAATATATATACCGGTATATACGGTATATATTTTGTTCCATACGATCAACTCTGCCTCTAAAAAATGTATGTATTAATGAACATGTATATGCAAAGAATCTGTAGCTTACAAGGTGAGATAAGATGGATCACATCTTCCATATGGAGCTACATGATTTATGCATATACTTAAGCACAAAGATAATACCATTGTGGCTTCAAACAGATGACATCACATATTGAGGGGTCAGTGACACAAAGAGTAACTACATATTTTTCCAAAATGAGTATTTTATATCAAAATATTCAGAAAAAATGTGGGCTTTCCAGGAAACACAAAGACTTAACTCCACCCAACACCCCATTAAAGGCTAGTGAAGCATAGACTTAACTCCTTAAGGCCCAATTGCTCAGTGACACATAAACCACTTTTTCTCAAAATGGCCAAAATGGAGTTATGTCTTTTTTTATAATTTGTATGTAAATGGAGTTACATCTTTGTGTCACTGACCCCTCGACATATATACAGTCAAACCTGCTTTAGTGACCACCTGTCTACAAAGGCCACATTTGTTGTTTCCCTTGAAAATGGTTTCTCATTGAATCATGTACTAAAGGAACCTGTCTACAAAGGCCACTATTTGTGTTTCCCTTGGGCGGTCGCTATAGACAGGTTTGACTGTATTTATGATCAACAAAATATACATATCAAAATATGTATCTCTAAAATGTGAATATTTTAAACTCACCTCTCCTGACCCATAGTAGTTCCATGCCTCGCCCCCTCCCTCCACGTATCTCCATTGCACCAGGTACCTCACATCTTGATGACTGGCTGCCGTCCAAGTCAGTGTCAGGGATGTCTTTCCTATGTTACTCGGCTGAGGAGATGATGGCTGCCCTACTTCATCTTGAAAAACAAAAATATATGAAAGAGGAACAATTTTTATTATTTACATGAACTCAGATGTAAAGAGTACATGTACAGACATGTAAATATCAATGGATGATGAATAAAATATGAACTGTAAAAATGTCTTCATAAAATAATATCCACATTTCATCCCAAAGCAGAAGGATTCCTTATACTGATTTGTATCCCTCCTCCCCCCCCCNGTTTTTGAGGAAATGTTATTTGTAGTGTACAGAGCATCATGTGTTTTAATGCTCAACATATAAAATAAACAGTGCACAAAAATTAAGGTGAACATATGAAATTTGGAATACTTCCATGAAAATATCATACCCTGTGGTATACATGTACATTCAGGTTTAAATGCTTTATGAAAATATATTCTAGGAAAATATATTCTAGGAAAATAAATAATGCATAATTCATTAACATCTGGTATGTGAACTGAAACTACTTCATGCATGTACGCAAACTGTTTATCGTCATGGAAACTTACCGATCACCGCTTCTGCGTATTCATTTTCTGCAAACCGGCAACCCGACTGGCAATATTGCACCTGTTGAAGATGATTGATGGAGGGAGATTAGTCGCAAGATTTATCAATGTCACAAGGTCATTGGTTCACTTCAGGAACGAGAGAACAGATTTGAATTTCAAAGTCAACACCACTATAGAGCCTTCTACAGTGTATACTATGGGCCTGTGGGAGTAGTACTGCAAGATACTGCATCCCTTCCACTTACAAAGTAATAGCTATATCTATATCTCAAATTCATGGATTCACCTCAAGAATAACAAGTTTGACTCCTGAAAGTTGACAACGCGATAATGCAGGAGTTGTGCAGTACTGGAAGATGTGACATAATTTCAATTTCATAGCTCCAGATGTATATGACAGGGTCATTGGTTCACTTCAGAAACAACAAAACAGGTTTGAATTTCAAAGTCAACACCACTAGATTCATCCACAATATGCAGTGTGGGTGTAGTGGGTCTGAGGTGTACTTCAGAAGAAGAAAAAAACAAGTTTGAATTTCAAAGACAATAATAGACCCAAAGCTATCCATAATGTGCAATGTGGGTGAGTTTAATGCTGCATAGTGCTGCATTCCTGCCATGTTTCAGTGCTGCAATCTTGAATGTACTTGCCGTGCAAATAAAGCAAATACCGGTATACATTGTTGAAGTAATTTAAAGTAGTGAAATTCCCGCTTTGAAACAATTAAAGACAATATGCAAACAGGATAGTTTTGGCCTGCATGTGGACGTGTCCTTCATGAACTTGAAAACAGCGGTTCTTTCCTTTCCTTTTACCCAATTTCATAGTAATGCTAAAATACATAGTGTAGACTTGCTTTCTAGTACAAATGAAGCAACCCATGTATGTGGCAGTAGTCCTGCTAGCCAATAGGAAAGCTACATGTACAAGAAATACATTGATGCAAAAACATGATTTAAGTTTCCAATCATTCAAACTTTACAAATAGCATGAATATTGAGATGAAAACTACACTCACCCTGAATGGCTCTGATGTGAATGTTTCATTCTGCAATAAATAACAAAAATAAAATCATACATTCAGAAGGTGCAGGTGATCATCTGCAGATTACTGCAAAAATACTCCAAAGAAAAATTGTTTACTTTTTGGACCACTTGTGTATTAAACACATGGGGGTGTTTCACAAAGCCTAAGATCAACTTTAGTTGGACTTGAACTATGGCAGGTGATTTATGCCCTCAAAAAATCTTGAACCAGATGTAAAATTAGAGGAAAAAAACTTTAGAAATTATGAACTTTAGATGTTTTTTCCTTCAATAATAAAGAATCAACAAAATGAATTCTGTAGATTTGGCCTGCCATACTTCAAAAACAAACTTGAGTCATCTTAGTCATTGTGAAACATCCCCCTATTCTCATACATATGTACCCTCATTTATGCAAGAATGAGATGTGCTTTGAATAGAGAGCGATTCCCAACATTTTTGTGTTAGTTGATTATTTTGTTAATCAAGAAATATTTTCCATTATAAAACCATTAAACTTTAAGAGAAGGTTGAGTTCTGGGAAGAGGTGAAAACTAATTTGTGAACTTTATCATTCTTACCGGTATTATGCAAGTGTGGAAGAAAATCAGATAAGACATGTTCCCTGAAAA